>JAWLRI010000963.1:6894715-6923426 GCA_034781795.1 Crypturellus tataupa | reverse complement strand
AGGGCTGAGTAGAGGGGTAGAATCACCTCCCTCGACCTGCTGGAGACGCTCCTCTTAATGCACCCCAAGATCCCATTAATAACAGTTTATAATGTTGAACCTTAGGTATAGCTTTATTTTTTTTCCTCTTAAAATAGAAGGGCCATCCACAGGTCACAATAGGTCACAAGAAGAAAAGGAGAAACAAATTCCTACAACAGATTCTAATGAATGTTGCCTAGTAGCAAAATCATAAAGCAGGATTTCATTAATTAGAAAACAATATATTATTTATACCTTAAAATGAAAATTATGCAACTGCTTTTTGGGAAAGGCAGTCTTTGAAAACTCAGTTAATAAACTTAGTAATATTAACGGAGTTAACAGTGTTAACTGAACTGAACATCTGGATGTTCATATATACATTTTAGATGCCTGTTTTCATCACACCATATAAAGAATAAAGGGAGATAAAGAAGAGCTAGTATCAGACTGAGGCAGAACAATCTCTTTTCTCAGCCATGTCTTGTCTGTAGCTTTTAAAATGTATTTTTACTGCTTTTTAAGAACAACTCCTTCTGTCACTTGCCCTGGCTGTGCAAGCTGCAGCCAAACACTGTCTTGTTAACATTGTGCTGCATCAGTACCTGTGGAAGAAATATGCCTTTCTCAGTGACTGATTTAAGAATGCTTTGAAGGTGCTGATTCAGCCCTAGGGGCATAAGGACAACATAACAGCAATGGGTAGCAGTTAATAAAAAAACTTAGCTAAGCTGCTTTTTTTAAAGCCTGAGTTTATAGTCACAGGGGGACCCTTGGCAGACCTATTCTTATTCTGTCAGAACAAACCTAAATGAATACAAATAATCAAAATTTAAAAGGTGTTGTAAAGAAAATGAAAGGAAAAAATAGGTATGGACCAGCTACAAAACTTAAAATCCATAACTACTTTATGAGAAGCACATTTTAAATGCAATAAACAGAATGGAAGGATGATGTACTGCACACATAAAAAAGCCTGGAAATGCCTTATGAGTAATGGATGCCATACAGACAGATCTAAAATTGTTTTAGACATGAAGTAAAAAGAAAGGACAGAAGAAAAGGATTAAATATTTCACTCAGGCTACTCCTTGGTGTTTGACCTTATACTGCTAAGCAGTGCACTAGGAAAAAAGGCATAGCTGCAGCTCCTTCTGTCTCCTTTCCTGTAATTCGGAGCCTGATCTTGGTAACGACAGTACAGGAAAATGCAAATCTTTGGAAAGGCTCATCTTTCCTGAAAACCTCACTGACTGAGATTGATTGCCAACTGAATTTTATAATTTAGATGGATAATACTTTGATGAGCATTTGACATCAACTTGTGTTTTTCCCTAATTTCATCAAAGAGTTTCATTTAAATGGAAAAGAAATAAACAAACAAACAACAAAAAAAAGTCCACTTTACTTCAAAAAAGGCAGCTCTGTAAAGAAGTTGACATGAAGCAGGCAGGAATGTCTCACTCACTCTTTTTTTGCCCCCACCTCTGCTTACAATCTTGCTTGTTCTATAAGTCCTACCTGCTTCTCCTGATCCTCCTCACATTTGCAGGGTCTTTGCTTAAGCAAGTACTACTGAGCCACAATCAACGTCTGCATGATGGTTTGAATGTCTGGGTCATTTCAACTGAAGTTCTAGCTCACACCTAGGCTTGAAAATGAACTTGTCTCCTCCAGGGAAGCACAAGGCACAGTTCCTCTCAATTTCAAAATGTAAGATTATCCCACTTGTTTTTGAGCATGAAATCATTTGGTCTACTCTCAAATACCTTCACTACTCATCATGGTAAGAGCTAAAACTTTGGAAAACATGAGCAAAATAAAACCAAAATACTAGTCTGTTAAGCAACCAAGGGTGAGCAAACACTTCCATCAAGTTCACAGAAAGAGAAGAGGGGAGAGAACAAAAAGAGTTTTACTACTTTTTTTTTTTTTTTTCCCAGTCTTCCAACAGACAGGAATCTGGCTACTGAGATTTTACCCTATCTGCCTAGCATCTTCAGACTTTGAAGGGAGAACAGCAAGGAAGATCAAGATGCTCCTGGAGATGTCCATTGGCCAATAAAATTTCAGAAAATCCTCTACAGTTATGAGAGAAGCACAGGCCTTGCTGTTAGCCAGATGTAGGGCTAGACGATGTGCAATCATGGCTGGAGGGCACAAAATGATGGATGTAGGGCTTGGAAATACGTAATTAATTGATGATAGTGTGCTATGAATGCATAATATATTGATGTAGGTCTGAAGGGACACAGATTAATTAATTGGGGCTTAGGGAGAAACTGGTGCTCTTACTACCATTGGGCAATATTTTATGCAAATATGTGTAATGTTATGCAAATTAACAATCCACTGGGGTTTTTGTGCCATAAGATGTTGGCAGAGATGTCCTGCATTGTAAAATAAAATCCCTGAACAGAAGTTGGTGAAGAAGGGAAAAATATTTTTTTTCACGTTTTTTTTTTCAAAATTCCGTATTAAAAATACTTTTTAACCTAATCTATACAGATATATAATTCTTAAAATATGCTTTTACACATGTACAGTGCACTAAATAACTAATTGAAAAAATGCAGTAATGAAATATTTCAAATTATTCCATGAGTATGGCTGAGCTTTCATCCTGCTTGGGAAGAGAAATTACAGGATGCCCATGAGGGAAGAGCATTTCGATGTAATGTGAGAGGAGCGTAATTGCTACACTCTGATATAAGGGAAAGAGAAGGAATTCTGGCTGCAGCTACTAAAATAAGGACCTGAAATATGACGGCAGTAAAATCCTAATCTTTTCTGACCTGATGTCAGCCCAGACACACAATAAAGAACCATCAGGGATTAATCATTTGAGGAAGGAATTTTAGAAGAGCTATCATATCCTCTGCTAAATTTTGCATGATTTCTCTAAAGAGAAAACATTCAGGGACATGGTGGATATGTGATCATTATGCTCCAGTAATTTAAAGTAGAACACATCTACAGAAGAAGAGTGAGATCCCTAATGGAAGCTTCAATAAAGTGGTGATCTTAGCAAGAACAGTGTGCTTTCTTCAAACAAACTCAATTCTAAGCATTTGCACCAGGGTTAATTTCATTTTAAGGGAAAAAAAAAAGGAACACTTAAAGCATTGAGATGGTACTAAGATAATGCCATTATTATGTTGTTGGTATTTTTTTATTTCTTCAGAACAAATAATTTTATCATGACAATGGTCAAAATGTTTGATATATTTCTGCCTGTCTAGAATAAAATAAATGGGCTGTAATTTAGTAGAAGGTATGAGCTTGATGGAGGAAATCTTTGCCTCTGTTACAGTTTGTTACAAAGATAATTAATATATACACTAATTTATCTAATAAATCAGAGTTTGAAATAAATATAAAAATATTGTTCTTCAGTGGTGTAGAAAGCTCAGTGTTTTAAACCCCATCCACACCTTCATTTATTTCACTGTAAATGACATTAGGAAAAAGCACATATTTCTGTTGGCTAAATCAAGCCAAGCTTGTTGTTAGGTGGATACTGTTAATCTAATTTTCAAAGCTGCTGACACAAGAAGACTATTTGTGTAATATTTATAGATTTGCTAGTAATGTTAGGCATAAATCACTAGACACCTTAACAGACTTAAAAGCTTCTATTTTTTTTTTTTTTTTTCTCCTCCTGTACTGTATTTGCCCAAAGGCATTGCAGAACTTCTGTCTTTGGAGGGTTCCTGGACTGGACTAGAGTAAGACGTAAGCAAATTCCTTTGCCCCCCTTTTGGCCCTGCTTTCAGTAGGAGGTCAGACTAGACTCCTTGAGTTCTTTCTGAAACTGGATGATTCTGTAATTCCAGGCATTACTTCTCTAGCATACTCCAGCATTTTAATGATAAAAGATCAAACTGTATTTAATAAAAAGGAAAGTATTCTAGAGCTTCATTAACATATCATACTGTGCTTCAGTATATAGTGTTAATTTTGTGATCATTCTCTGAAAAGAAATTAAACACTTTTCATAAAGCTGGAACTTATTTTACTGTTCATATATTTTAATGTACCAAAGTTAGCCATGGAATTATTCAGTCTTCTCAGATGCAAGTCTGGAGTGAGTCCCCATGTAACAATTTTCCTGCTAGTTGTTCAAACATCACTAATTATCCACGGAGAGAAGGGACTAGAACAAACTAATCCAAAATCAAAATATCTGTTTGACCAGAATATAAAATGGTCAGAAATAAAAGTGTATGCATTATTCAGCAGCAGCCATGAAGCTATTAGAAGATTAATATTCTTCAACCTCCCAGTCTCTGTGTAGGCCTCAGCCCGTGTTAATGTTCTCCAACCCAAGTATCTAGATGTAGATGCTTCAAGAAATTACCATAAAATTACACTTAGACCTGGTAAATTGAGATTGCAACATTACTCAATTGCACTATCACAACTGCAATTTAAGGCAATCTACTTCCTCATTTTCCAGGTTGCCTTTGCTTTTTGAGATTGCTTTCATGACCCATTAATAGTGATCCTAAAAAACTTGGACATATCAGAAGAACACATTGCTATCATCTTGTCAAGTTTGCAGAACAGATGACAGAACTTCTTGAAATAATTCTGGCCTGAACTAGAACATATCGATTATAATATCCCATGCTTATTTTAAAAAAATTGACTGCAACTTTTGGTAAACTGTTTCTAGTGTCCTCGGTGTTAAAATTATGCACTATTTTGATGTTTGCTTTTTCTCACTTCAGCTTCCAGGCTCCAGACTTTCTCTCTCATGCCGAAAGGATCATTGTCAAACCAATACATGCTATACTTACACAGCAGTTACACTTTTACTCCAGATTTTGCTATTTATTACCTATTTTGATATCAATGTCCTGTTTTACTCATTATTCATGACATCTTTGTCCTGGCATGGCATTATTCATGGCATCTTTGTTCCACTTCCAGAATTTATCAGTGATTTTTTTTTCTTTCAGCTTGTGAAAAACCATGTTTAAGAAGAAATGATTCTACCATGGACTATGCATCTTCTTACAGGAGTGATGTGCATTGCTGGGATTAGTTACAGAAGTATATTTATAAATTTGTAGGTACACTTATTAACATTTTGCAAGAACCTTGTATTGTGGTTTATATGATGTGTAATTGATATTGAGCCTGAATTTGTAAGTTCACTGAGTTTCAATTAATTATGTGTTGTTAATAAATCAATAAACCGTTTAAATCCCAATTTGATTTAAACTATGTGAATTGAGAATTTTTTCTCCGTTACACTTATAACCTTCTGAACCTTCCACTCTGTTTCAAGACTTATTGTAGACAATCCTTCACATATAAGCACCTGAGAACCTTCCTGTTAATTCTTTTGAAATTTCTGGAAGAAAATTAATTGGATCTCATGATTTAAATATAATGTAATTGAATGGAAATGATGTCATCATTATTTTGTGGTCTGAATCTAGCAATTTCTAAACACACTGGGAAAAAAAAGAAAAAAAAAAAGGCTTTTGGGTACAGCTGTTATGTAAAACTAAACAAAAAATATTACCAGCAAGAGATGGATATCATTCTTCAAAATCTCCTGTTCTTTTCCTTAAAGCGTGTGGCAGAGGATGGCATCCAGGAAGGTTTTGAAAAATCTCCAGAGAAGGAGACTCCACAACCTCTCTGGGCAGCCTCTTACAGGGCTCTGGCACTCTCACAGGAAAGAAGTTCTCCCTAAAATGGAGATGGAATTTTCTGTGTTTCAACTTGCACCTGTTACCCCTCATCCTGTCACTGGCCACCACGGAGAAGAGCCTGGCCCCATCCTCCCTACAATCACCCCTCAGGTACTTGAACATGTTCAAATCTCCTCTCAGTCCTCTCTTCTCCAGGCTAAACAGGCCCAGCTCACTTAGTGTTTCCTCATATGACAAATGCTCCAGTCCCTTAATCATCTTTGTGGCTCTCTCGACCCCCTCGAGAAGCTCAATGTCCTTCTTGTACTGGGGAGCCCAGAACTGCCCATCATACTCCAGGCGCAGCCTCACCAGAGCTGAGTAGAGGGGCAGGATCATCTCCCTCGACCTGCTGGCAACGCTCCTGCTGATGCAGGCCAGGATCCCATTGACATTCCTGGCCACGAGGGCACATTGCTGACTCATGGTAAATCTGTTGTAAACAAGGACTTCCAAATCCCTCTCCATAGAGCTGCTTTCCAGCAGGTCAACCTCTAATCTGTACTGGTCCCTGGGGTTATTCCTTCCCAGCAGCAGGACCCTGCACTTGTCCTTGTTGAACCTCATAAGGTTCCTCTCTGCCCAACTCTCCATCCTGTTTAGGTCTCTCTGAATGGTAGCACAGCCCTGAGGAGTGTTAGCCACTCCTCCTAATTTCGCATCATCCGCAAACTTGCTGAGGGTGCACTCTGTGTCCTCCTCCAAGTCATTGATGAACAAGGTGAAGAGCACCGGGCTCAGTATGGAACCTTGCGGGAAACCACTGGCCACAGGCCTCCAACCAGACTCAGCCCCATTTATCACCACCCTCTGGGCTCTGCCATCCAGCCATTCCTCAATCCATTTCACAGTCCACTTATCAGTCCACACTTCCTAAGATTTCCTATGAGGATGTTATGAGAGACTGTGTCGAAAGCCTTGCTGAACTCAAGGTAGACAACATCCACGGCTCTGCCATTGTCCATCCAGCCGGACACCTCATCGTAGAAGGCTATGAGGTTTATCAGACACAACTTCCCCTTGGTGAATCCATGCCAACTACTCCTGATCACCTTCTTTTCCTTGACATACCTAGAGATGGTCTCTAGGAGAAGCTGCTCCATCACCTTTCCAGGGACAGAGAGTAGGCTGACTGGCCTATAGATTCCTAGCTCCTTCCTCTTGCCTTTTTTGAAGACTGGAGTGACAGTGACTGGACTGGAGTGACTGAAGACTGGAAGACTAGACTGGCTTTCTTCCAGTCCTCTGGCACCTTCCTCGCTCTGCATGACCTCTCAAAGATGATGGAGATCTGCTCAGCAATGACTCCTGACAGTTCCCTCAGCACTCTTGGGTGCATCCCATCTGGTCCCATAGATTTATGGTTCTCCAGTTTGCCTAAATAATCCCTAACCCAATCCTCCTTGACCATCAGAAAGTGCTCTGGGCACTCTCTCCATTCAGCAGCAGACTAACATTTTCCCTAGTCTTCCTCTTGCTGCTGATGTATTTGTAGAAGCCCTTCTGGTTGCCCCTGACATCTCTCACTATAATTCAAAATGGGCCATGGCCTTCCTCATTGCATCCCTGCATTCTCTGACAATGTTCCTATATTCTTCCCATGTGGTTTGGCCCTTCTTCCACATTACATACCTGCTCTTTTTCTCATTAAGTTTACCCAACAGTTCCTTGTCCATCCACACAGGTCTCCTGCCCACTTTGCTCAACTTCTTTCTTATAGGAATGCACCGATGCGGAGCTTGGAGAAAGCGGTGCTTTAATAGTAACCAACCCTTCTGGATCCCCTTTCCTTCTAGGAGCCTTGCCCAGGGGATTCCTCAGAGGAACTCCATGAAGAGGTCAAAGTTAGCTTTCTTAAAGTCCAGGGTTGCAATCCTAATTCTTGTCCAGCTTCCTCCTCACAGGATCGTGAATTCAAACATCTTGTGGTCACTGCAGCCAAGACTGTCCCCAATCTTCACACTTCCCACTAGACCATCTCTGTTTGTTAGTATCAGGTCTAGCAGCACCCCTCCCTTTGTTGGCTCATCTAGCACCTGCATCAAGAATTTATAATCTGCAATGTTCTGCAGCAATCTCCTGGACTGTCTACTCCTAGCTGTGTGATTATCCCAGCAGACATCAGGATGGTTGAAGTCCCCCATAAGGACCAGGCCCCAAAATCGTGAGACTTCTTGCAGCTGCCTGTAGAAGGACTCATCCACTTCCTCTCCCTGGTCAGGAGGCTTGTAGTAAACTCTCACGTCAGTGCTGCCCCTGTTGGCCTGCCCTTTAATCCTCACCCACTGACTCTTTGTCCTCCCCTACGCTGAGCTCCGTACATTCCAGTTGCTCTCTCATGTAAACAGCAACTCTGCCACTTCACTTTCCTGGCCTGTCCTTCCTGAAAAGCCTAAAGCCATCCATGCTTCCCTGATAATATCCCCCTCTCCCCTTGAATCTAGTTTAAAGCCCTCTCAATGAGCCCTGCTAGTTCATGTCCCAGGTCTCTCTTCCGCTTTTGAGAAAGATGGATCCCATTAAATGCCATCGTGCCTGCCACTGTGTAAGGCTTCCTGTCACGAAGAAACCAAAGTTGTGGCGATCACACCAGCCACAGAGCCACATGTTAATGGAGCATGTCCTCCTAATTCTTTCTGTATTGATTCCATCACTGGCAAGAATGGAAGAGAATATGACCTGCGCACCTGAGTTCCTAATTGCCTGCCCCAATTCCCTAAAGTCCCTGTTGATCACCCTCAGGCTACATGTTGCCACTTCTCCTCCCGCATATAGGATCATCAGTGGATAATAGTCAGTGGGTCTAACCAGGCTGGGAAGTATCTGTGTGACATTCTTAACCCAGGACCCAGGAAGGCAGCAGACTTCTCTTAGAGGAGGGTCGCACCTACATATCTGACTCTCCGTGTGCTGAACTGAGGAATCGCCCACAACCATAACCTGTCTTTTCTCCCTGTGGTGACAATTCACGGGGTTTGTCTTTCTGATTATGTTCCTATATTTGGAGGAGAGGAATTCTTGCCTACCCTATCTACTGAGTGCCCTTCCTCCTCCAGGGCCTTGTATCTATTGGCCAGGGGTACTGGAATGGGTAAGATGGGAGAAGGTTTTTTCTTTCCACTATATCTATTTATTAAAAAATAAGTGAATTCTCCAGATTCTTAAAACAAACACACTTATAGTCAGACTTGATTATCTTGAAGGTCTTTTCCAACCATAAAGATTCTATGATTGTAAGACACTTTCTTTTCACCAAAACATCAAAACATAATGGCATTATGAAGGAAGTTATATTGAAGTGAGTATATTGGGATTGGAATGCTGCTATGGAACTTGCTGCAGTTATTATCTTTTTTCCCTGTTACTCTCATTTTGGTTAAATTAGGATGGGGGCCAAGTAGGTATTTTTCATGTCTTTGTGTTTCGGGAAGTGTTGGCTCCATGAAAATTTAAGTGACTAGCTTTCACTTCAGTAGCCCTAAATAAATCAGATGCTAAAATGAGTGCAATATATGGTAGTCTTAATTTATTTTTCTGTTTTTTTTTTTCTCTGTCTCAGCTCATGAATTTTATAACTTCTTATAAATTCTAAGAACAATTTGACATTTTCTGTTAGTATCACACAGTCAGAGGCTTTCAGTGAATACTAATGAACTTTTACTAGAATAAATATGTTGTATATAATGGTGATGCAATTCACTGTTCAAGTATTTCATTATAGAAAGACATATATATTGTATGCAGTCAAAATTTACAATAGATATGTTGAAGTACTATCAGTGATTTTATACAATAAAAAATGATGACATTCCCCTAATGAATTAAATCCCTGGACTATCCTATCGAAGAATTCATAGAGGATATGGATCTAGAGAACACTTAACCCTTGTGGCAGCTAATGCTGCTCCCTTGTTCCTGAAACTCTAAGCAAATTTCATCAGCACTGTATAAAGTGACTGAAAACTGGAAGTGAAGGGCATTTATTGAAAGGGTCAAAAATATCTTGGACAGAAAGAATGTATGAGGATGGTAAAAATGATGACACCAGTGTAAGGAATGGTGAAGATATTCCTAAAACGTATGGTGAATGTTAGAAAAAATGAAGGGTAGCAGGATGAATGACAGAGGAAAAATGAGAAAAAAATATATAATGGAGGTATTCTCTACAGAAATTAACTTTATCTCCACTACTGTATTTTCTGATGTTGGTAGGAAAAGATAGCAAAATTTCAGGAGTGGCATTATTATTGTCTTTTATGGAACTGTAAATATTTTCCTTACAGATTTTTTATGCTATTTGTAAGCAGTTGCAGAAATATTTTTTTATTAGGTGCTCTTATGCACAACGACCTTACCTTGGATCAAATTCAAAGCTATCAAAAAAACCCAAAAGCTTCCCCTCAATTATTTACACTTTAAATAGTTCATTTTTTGTGTCTTGTTGTAAATTTAAATCAAACCCAAAATATAAGAATAGAAAACAAATAAAACAGTAGTAAGTGCCAATTAACAGAAAATAAAGACCTGTAAAATCAGGTTGTAAAAAAACATGACTGCCTTTCCAGCTAGTGCAATGCTGGTATAAATTTTAATTTTATTTTATTGTAGTTTTACTGTATTTATCTTTTCTCTAACATATTTGAACAAAACCTGTCCAAGAAACAAGTAAATTCTCTCTCTCAAAAAAGTGCAACTGTACCTCAGCCCCAACAGCTAGCCACTCTTCCAAGAAAGCTACTATTTCCATAAGCCATCATAGTGATCTTTTCAAAATATTATTAGAATTTGATTTTAACTGATGTCAGAGTTTCAACACTATAAATCCAGACAAATTAATTTCTTCAAACATATTGCAATTGGAACTCAATTGAAGGTAAAGACGAGCAAAATAAAGAAAATTACATATATTATTTTTTACTGCTTTTCTTAATGGAGTTGTGTGGGTGCAGGTTTTCAGTATTAGCAGACCATAAACTGGAGACTGAAATAAAACAGTTATTTGCCATTAAGAAATGATGCAGCAACATAATATATAAAATGTCATATTCACTGACCCATAACAGAAATCAAGGTAAAATTAAACATTTGATATTTCATGGCTTTGTATTGAGAGGATACAGTCTCTAGTACTTGTTAAAGGATCAAACTGAACATTGACGGCTTGGAAGAGTGTCAAACACTACTGGGTTTCAGTGATTCAAGGAGCTCCTTTCAGTTTTATGCCCTGTATTCAAAGCCAATTTCCTACAGACACATATCTGTATGCATATTTAAGCATTACGAGATTTCACTGTTTCTTTTTCACACTTTTCTTGCAGTCTTCTCAATCATAATATATTGTTCATGTAAGTAAATACTATAACCTTTTTGGCATTTTTTGACATCGCTCGCACACACACACACACGCACACACACACACATACTATCTACCAAATGTTTTTAAATACCTAAAAGATTTTAGAGGAAATACCCTGAGTTCAGGAAGCATAATTTGATAGTAGAACTGGAAAAAATATTCATCTTCTAAATTGGAAGATCTGAAAATTATCACCATACTTGAAACTAATTAAGTTCTGCTGATCTCTCTTTCATATTTGTATAAAGCATCAAGAGCAAACTGAAAGAAAACACAAGAGTCTTAAAATTCTCCATTTAACTGTAAGCAGTAGGAGAGGTGGCACAGATGTCTACAGTCTATTACCACAGCAGTCAGTTGGAAATGTTCTAATTTGAATGAGATTTTAACAATGCTTATGAACTACTGTGATTGTAACAGAAGTGTTTGGATAACATTAGATCAAGAAAATTCACACTGGGGAAAAGAATAGATAAACAAGTAACAACTAGAGTAAAAAGACAAAAAAAAATGTCTGAAAAGATTGTTTTGGTCACACCAGGAAACAAATAAATAAATAAATAAAAGCTTACATGTCTAAGCAGAGTAGCTCCCATGCCCCAAAAAGATTGTTGTCCCTTCTTTTCATGTATTAAAACATGTGTCTGTGCTGTGCAATAAAGTGGTGCATAAAGACAGCTGTATTTACTGTGACCAAGCTTGTTAAGGAATATGAAGCAGACTGATTTCACTGAGAGCTGGGAGACAACGCTTAACTAGCTCCAGTGAGGAGCAGTTGTAAAAACAGTTGTACTTCTTTTGTGAACAAGCTAGATTATGTTTTTAGCTTTACGCTATCTCACTTTTGTCATTTGCTGGAAGATCATTCAAGGCTCATTATATACCTAAGCTACATATATATCAAATTAAAAATTCCAGCCTGAGTTTGAACATAAGCAATATCTTCTTATAGATACATAATCATATTGCATGCAATGCAGGATATTTTGCAAGATGTAGAGGGGCTTCACACAATTTAAAATAGAAGAACATGAACAGTATTCAGTTCTATTTCATTAAAGGACCCAGGAAATGACTTTTACTCAAAATTTTGCAAGTTTATGGCAGAGATACTATAATATCTTTCAGAGGAGGGAGGAGTATTATTATAGAATTTAAGCACTTCATTTGTCTAACTCCCTTTTTTTTTGTGTGTGTGAATTTCATTTAGTGAAAAAACTCTATGAAGTGCTGAAAATAAACTGATAACTGGGCTATGTATAAAGTGTTAATAATTACCTTATTCTCCCATACACATGATTTACAGAGTTTTATGGAAGAAGTTTTTTTTTTTTTTTTCTTGAAACCTTTTTAGTATTAACCGTCAAACCTGAGATAGGCCCTTGAAGAGAAACAAATAGATTCTCCTGTGCATGATTTAGGTGTGAAATGAGAGTAGGTCTAAGATATAGAAAGACAGCAAATCTGAGATAGGAAATATTCATTTAGAAGTATTTCTTGGCTCACCTAAACTAAAGAAAAAGAATAACATTTTAACTGACCATGCTGTAAAGAATGGAAAAAAATCAGGAGTGAGCCCAAAAAATCATTAGACAAAAGAACTAACTCTATGAACAGAGGCCAAAACAAAGATCTACAAAAGGTGAAACATTTAGCCAACTACACCCATATTTTGATAAGAGAAATATTTGCTAGAATAAACTCCTTCTCATCAAAATAGCTGAGCGATACCTTGCAAAGAGAAAACTATTTCATGGGTTTTTTAACAGTCATGGTCCAAAAGACAAATAGCAGGGCTAAGATTTGCCTGGATTCCACAATACACCAAAATAACATTACAGTGTCCTGTCACCCATTCAGTGAGGAATAGCTGGCAGAAAACAGACTCCCAGTTGCAGATTAGAAAGATAAATATTGGCAAGTCAGATTTAGATGAGAAATCATTTGACCTGCGCATTTCTCATATGCCCTTTAGCATATAAAAGTTTCTCTACGTGCCTCTTGGAATAAGGTCAGCAAGTGAAATGTTTTAAAACAGTGAAGTATGTGCAGATGTGGCAGGCAACCATATAATACCAGATGACACAATAATAGCAACAGAGTACACGATCAGATACTGAACACAGTATTGTCAGATGTCAAGCAGAAAATATCAACATTCATCCTGACTTTCACCGTTCAAGGTGAAGGAAGTCGAATACATGGAAGATAGTTGTATCAAAATGAATCAAGCTAGATTAAGAAAAGAGTTGAAGCTGTGGACAACATGATATCTCTTAAGATAACAAAAAGAAAAAATGTAAAGAATCCTAGGAATATTTTTACTTTTTGTACAGTATATCCCCACATGACACACTGAGATAAATGTTATTAGAAAATCCATTAGGACTGAATGACATTATGAGAGTTTGGAATGGAATATTACACAAATTTTAATTAGCCTAGTAGTTACTGTTCAAAACAAGCACCTGCTATTATAATAGTTGATAATAGATGGACAAGAGGATTGTTTTCATAAGTCATGACTTAAGTCATATAAATGAATGTCATATAGGACTGTTGTATATGCATGTTACTGATTGGAGGTTGATGAAAAAGTTAAAAATGAGCAATCACTAATTCAGATTTGAATTTCATTTCTTAAGTGTACCATTTTCTATCTCACTAAGAAAATTTGTCATTTTTAAAGCCAAAGTGAATTTTTTCAACAAACAAGCTCACTAAAGCCATAGATCTTTTTTTCTCTTTAAATAGAAACATTAGTGACATTAATGATGCTAGAATTTCAGATTGAGATGAAGAACAGAAATTACTGGTTCTGCAAAACATATAGCTAAATCTGTCTGTGTTGCAAGACATTAAAACATAATATAGAGAAGATTTCTTTTGAGCAGAGGCAAAGAAAACAAAAGCAAAAACAGCCCTATTGTCACATCAGTTCAATTTACAACAAAGGTATATGTCGAGTCGCTATAAAGGTTCTCTTTATTACCTGCCCTTCTCTTTGGATGTTTTCTACTGGGTAGTCATCATTTAGAAAGCCCCTGCAGGGCTTCCATGCTTCTCAAAAGGGTGTGCATAGAGTATGTCACCCAAAATAATTATCTGTAACCATCATCTTACCTTAGGCTATATGTCAGTATGTGCTTACTTGGTGCTCAGAGACTGCATCTAATTTAGACCCGAAGGCAGACTTACATGAATAATACTTACAGCAACAAAACAGGATTGAAGCTGCAGTGGAACTAATTTATAGTTAAAAAGGGCATCAACTGAAGGACTGCACTGACTCTCACAGTCTGACACTGTTTTTCCTTTTTCCTCAGCCTCTGTTAGTGAAACTCCATGGTGGCTTAAAAAAACCAAACAAACAAGCAAGCAAACAAACAAAAGAAAACAGAGGCCAAAACAACTAGTCATGTGGCACTTGGTTTGCTTTTTCAAGGTACCTGCAAAGTACTCTTAACTTTCCCTTGTGCAAAACGAATACATATTTTGATATTAAAGGAACTATGCTAGTATAAAAAAATTGTCTATGAAAGAGGAAAAAAACAGGTCACATAATTATAAAGTTGTAAGACTATGAACTATAAACCAAGCAAACTGAGGGAACACTGTGATAAAGAGATTGCTATGATAGCTATGGCATCATTTTAGGTGAAAGTGATTTCCCAAGTGCTTAGTATAAATGGGAAGATATAATATGGAGATATGGTACATTAAAGGCCTTCTGCATGGTATTAGGCTTTACAGAATTCATATTCATTAGGATATTTTCAACAGTGAAGTAGTATTTCTAGTGATGCTAATGAAGAACTGAAAGGGCATAAGAAAACATCTTGGGGAAAACTCTGATCCTTATCACATAGCAAAAGCTTTCATCTTAGTGGAGCAAGAGCTTTGGAACAAGAAGATCTCTAGTCCTCTTCTTGTAAAGGGGTGGAATCCCTTTCAGTAGTGCTTATGGGAAAGATGCAGTATTTCCTCATTAAAATTTCTACACATTTTGTCCCTTTGCTTTATGTGGCAAGGAGATTAATAGACTCAAATGTCCCCTTACTTGAAAATCAAATGGACAATGGTGATTTTTAGTCATTAAGGTGGATTTTGGGGGTATGTATATGAATATACATACATATATAAATGTGTGTGTGTTTATATATATATATATAACTGTAAAACAACTTCAGGTTTTGCCATTTCACAAGCATTTTCTCGGTTCTAACTGGAAACAATTCTCAAACTAATCATTGTGAAACAAACATCTATCCCCACTCCTGACCTTTTCCTCCTTTAGTCTGTGACAGGAAAAACTGCCATCCCTTTGAATGTATATTATCATGTGAAGAAACTGCAGTGAACTTCATGATGATGCCAATTAAACATAGTCTTCTATATTCTTTCAAGGTCTCTTCCACAAAACTGTTAAAAGCATGTTGCACTTCATGGAATGGAGAACATGGAAAGAACAACAGAGCATGTGAAATCCACTTTTCTGAAGTTACAGTGTTTATGGCATAGTCAACTAGTGCCTTTAAGACATCATTGGTCACAGAACATATAATTAAGAGTTTTTTAAACTAAGAGTTTATAGGAAAGAACATATTTTTAAGAGCTTTTAAAACTAAGTGTTTTAAAACTCTTTCAATAAAAAACTCAAGCAAGAGACCAACAATCTTGTTATAATGACCCAGGATAGCTGCCAAGAACGAACCCAATACCTCTGCTTTAGATCTGTAAGGAATTTGTTAAACAAAATGCCTTTTTTTGGACTTGTGGAGCCCAACACTTTAGGACTCCATCTCAGATGAAACATTAAGAGGGCATCATAACACACAACATTAATACAAGTCCACAGGCTTTAACCAGATGGGTATTGCAACAATATCTTCATTGCACTTTCTAATTCCATATATATATATATATATATATATATATATATATATATATATAAATGTAAAAAATCCTTTTCTAAAAAAAAATAATTACATACATGCAAACAATTTCTAACTAATAGTTTTAAAGCTATTTTTAAAAGCAACATCATAATTTTAGCAGGACTCCATATAAGACAGGAGCTAAGATAAATGTTCAATCAGCCAAAGATAGAGAAAATTGATGTAGAAAAATAATTCAGTCTTTGTTGCCCAAAGTGTTTGCCTCCACCAGTCATTGTTCACAAGGGAACACCTTTCTACAACTGACTACCATCCACCCCTCATTACATTACAGATAAATTCTAATTCCATGTAAAGGAGCAAGGGGTAATGGGTGTAAGTTGTAACACAGGAAGTTCCACCTGCATGTGAGGAAGAACTCCTTTATTGTGAGGGTGACAGAGCCCTGGAACACGCTGCCCAGAGAGGCTCCTTGTGGAGTCTCCTTCTCTGGAGATCTTCCAAACCTGCCTGGATGCCACCCTGTGCCACGTGCTCTGGGTGTCCCTGCTGGAGCAGGGGGTTGGACTAGATGATCTCTAGAAGTCCCTTCCAATCTCAATCACTCTGTGATTTTGTCATTAAATACTAGTTCATATTCTTTGATATATCAGGTGTTATTACAAACAAAATGCCGCCACGTAATAGTGCAGAGTCAAATTATTTTAACATAATAAAACTGAACTCTCTCTCTAAATAAAATTCCTATTATTAAAAGATTTGAAGAATTCAAGTAATTATTGCCCCCTTAATACCTTTTCCACCAAATTTACCTATCTTTTCTAGGTAGAAACTAGACTGTGTAGAGCTGTGTAGAGCAAGAGCATATCCTTATACAGTGCACTTGGCCTATTATAGATCCTACAAGAACAACTGAAAAACAAACAAGCAAAAAAGCAAAAAAAAAAAAAAAAAAAAAAAACCTAAGAAATAAGCAACAGAAATTTTAGCAGTAATAATAAAAAAAACTACCGCCGTAGGAAAGTATAATTTAAAAAAATCTGGTCAGACCAGTGCGCAAGGAGCTGTAAGTAATCCACTGGTGGCATTACATGGCCTATTGCTCAGAGACCACAGCTCCAGGAAACATCTTCTAATAATGCCATCCCACAGACTGACTTTCCTGCCTTGTGTGTATCACTTGAGTTCTTTTAGTTCATTCATATATAAAACTATAAATTCATGTATTCATTTCGTTCGTATATAAAACATATATAAAATAATCTCCTGTGTAATGCAATTGGATTTCTTTAATCTGATTTCCTTTTGAGCTCAAAGTGCATGGGTTATAAAACTTAAGGTTACTGTTGAGCAACTGTGACAAAACAGTGCCATATCCAACGCAAATATCTCAATATCTACAAATATTCAGAAAAAGAGATTTCCACAGCCCAAGAAACTGAAAGTGAATAAACCGTGTCCATTCTTTACAATTTGTTACAGCCAAAGTACTAGTTATGTTTTACCTTTTTCTGACACAGTCACTACACACATAAGTTATGGAGTGAGCAACATAGTTCAGAAAGTCTATTGAAAGTTCTCTGGATCCTACTAAACATCTTATTTCATTGTCCATGAGTATTATACATGCTACAGATGAGGTAGAACTGTACTTGAGATGATCAACCATATTTAAAAGCAAATATCTTTTAGAGATAACAATTTTCAAAATATTTACCAGACTTCACCACAAGAATTAATATCAGAATGCAGGGTGTTGGTAACAAGAATTAATAACAGAGGAAAACAAAACAATACATTCTTTTTTTTTAATGGAGTTCAGAAGAACAGTTCCTACCATATTATGTACTAACAACTTCAACCTAAACTTTTTGTAATAAACTTCTCTAAATGACTAAGAGCATTATTGCTTGATTTGGTACAGTTTTAAGGACCAGTAGAGCTCATTCTTCTGCTTTTATCTAAAATATGACACATTGCTGGGCTAAATATCATTTTAGAGTCATTAAATGCAAGAAAGCCACATCTATTAGACTAACCTCATTATATCACATTATATTTACTAACTAGAACCTCAGAGAAAATACTTATATTTTCCTCATACAAGCAATCATGTTCACTGCAATAACATTACATGGAGAAATACAAGTCAGAAGTAATGTGTTTAATAAGTCAGTAGTTTATAGCAGTAGGCATCATTTTGTAATATCTAGGTAACATCTATAGTGTTGAAAATTCTGACAGATCCAATATCCTGGAAGCATACACAAAACAATGCTAAGACAAACTTACTAGTCCCCAAGATACAAGCAACAGTTTTAAACATAAAGTAAAAAGAAGAGAATAACTGAGTGGTATAAACAAACACTTACCTAGGGGCTGCCCTGCAATTATCCTGGCATTCTCGCCCGCCACCGCAGCCCTTGCATGTCTCTCGCTCATGTACTGTACAAACGCATAGCCTTTGTGCACGGAGCAGCCAACTATCTTCCCATACTTTGCAAAGATCGCCTCTATGTCACCTTTTTTGACAATGGCTGTGTTCAAGTTGCCAATGAAGACTCTAGAATTAATGGACTTGGGGTCGTTCTTATTGGTGACATTGCTGGTCTGTGTTTTGCCAGTCATGGTTGGGTCACTTGGCTTTAACCCTTAAATAAAGAATAGAGAGAATTATGTTTCACAGCACACAGTTACCATGGTTTTGGATGACATTTTTTGCCAGCAATAATTCACTTTTTACTTTTTCACTTAGGATGAATCTAGATTCATAAGAATTATATTATATAACAATCATTATCAATAAAACCAAGGTGATAGATTTTAAAATACTACTAATAAGTCAAATTAAAACTTTACATTTTTATAGATAAAAAATAGCCACGGTAGCTTCTAATATAATGGTCTGACAGCAGAGCTCTACTGTAATCATATGTGGACTTGTGCTTAGAAATTCAGTATTGACTTTTAAGTACCAGGCCATCTAGATGTTGCAGAGCAAAAGAATGAACCATTACCTTATGTCAAAGAAATGAACATTCAAGGCCATGTAGAGAACAAACTCTAACAATGAAAGACATCTCTGCTTTTGTTTGGTAAGTGTCAGCTAGAGCACATTTCTTACCAGTTAAATATCATTGACCATTGTGAGAAGTGCAGGGCAGGTAACATACCATTCTTTACTGCAATCAATACGTTTCTATCAGAACGATTTCCTCTATTAAATCAGTGCAGAAAAGAGAAAAGTCAGGCGAAGCACAATTGACTGACTGACTCTCTTAAAAATAAATAAATAAATAATAAAATCAAACCGAACAATTTCCTAATGGTATGAACAACAGGTCCACTTGCTGTTTTTGTTTTTCCTCCAAAGAGATCACATCCTGGCATATCTCAAATTAAAACATAAGATTATCATTGGGAATGATTTGTAAAGAGAAAAAAAGAAAACAAGCAAAAAAGAATTTGTTGGCCCGCACAAAGCCTCACACTACTGAAATGCACCTATTTTTTTAATAGATATGCAAAGTCCACCTCCCAGCAGGTTATTTCTTTCATTTAAATATATTTACTTAGATGCAGATGAAACGAACCGTCATTATTCCAGCTTGCTGCTGGGTTTTCTTAGCTATATTAACCAACATAAATGCCAAAAATTTGCATACTTTTGACAGTGAAAAATGATTTTATAACTAGGAAATCATTTAAACAGCAGTTAGATATAGGTTGTCTGTTATGATAAAGAATTATGTTACCATTTTTTAACCTACTTGTACTTTTGATCAATCATAGTAAGGTAAGAAGAAAATCCAGTTAAACATTGCTCACAGCTAAAGCACAGTTCATTTCTCAAGATGAAAAGGAATAATGACCTCTATTCTGGACTCCTAAAGCTTAACTAGTGGAAGTTTAGTAATTTTAACCAATAGCTACCAAATATTAAGTTAGAGTGAAACAAGAAGAAACAATTGTTATGGAACTCTGCATTATTCCTAGTGAGCAAAATGTCCACAATTCATGAAACATTACCATAACTCTCAGTATTTTAACTTGTCTCCATCAAAAATAATCTAAACTCCACGAATCAGCTAAGAATATCTCAGGCATACATGCTCTCCAGCTCTTAATGAATCGGCTGATTTGTTAAAAGAATTTGTCCAGTGGAGGCCATTTTTTCAAATAGCTTCCACTTACTTAACAGCTTAATGCAACAGCTTATTTTATATTAGAGAAAAAAATATATATTTTATATTAGAGAAAAATACTGTAGGACAAAAGCATATCTTCTGGGGTTTTTTTTTGGTTTTGTTTTATAAGTTTATCCATTTTAAAAAATTCTGAATGCACAAGCTATTTTTCACAAGTTTCATCAAAGGCTAGGAAAAGTTCCTTGGCCAAAAACCACTCAGCTTTTCATAAGACTTAATAAAGTATTATTTCTGGATTTCTTTATAGGTTATACATATTGAAAACATGATTCTATATAGTTAACTTGAATACTTTCACAATATGTCACAATAATATATTTGGTATTACCATAGTCTGAAGACAAACCCCAAAGAAATAGTGTAAACATAATGCTCCTTGATTTCCATGTTGGCATAAGCCAGACTGCTACAGTTTTCTGAGAACTCTCAAGTTTAGACCCGTCTTAGGTACACGTCTATTTACAGAGGAATCAGTGATTATATCATAGAAACATTTGCTTGGAGAACCTAGAAAATAGAGGAGGTAATGTGGAATAGAAGTTGGATATAGAGGTAAAATTGAAATTGAGAGGTAAAATGTGGTGAACAAGGCACGTCCAGTCCTCCTAGTGATGTCAACTGTAGTGTGAAAATACTACCTCTGTTAGGAAGACTTGATGTGTTTAATATCATGCTTGCCTTTGTGAAGTAAAAGCAAAAAAGCTGTATCTGTCCTTATGTAACATACATCTCAAATGGAAGTCTTAGCATCTTTTTAATTGTAATTAGCAATGTATCTGAACTGATTTTACTAAGTGCACAGAGACAGTGTCTTATAACTCGTATAAGTAAGGCTGCTACTCCGGAAAGCAATAGACATAGCTTGAAACCAGTCTTTTCTACTAGGCTGCTATATAACTCTCTGTAAGTCACTTCAGACTTGTGTATTTTGGAGAAGATCAGCCTTTCAATGTATTTTTATATAATTCCCAGCATAGCGATGTTGTGATCTCAGATGAGCCTTTCAGGCACAACTGCCCCGAACACTAATCATAAAAATGGCAAAGGGAAAAATCTGCAGATAATATTCCACCAAACAAGACTTGTATGAAAATTAAAAATAAATAAGTAGTAAAAGGTTTTAATCTTTTAATTACTTCCATCACAACGGTTTTCCAAATACCACAGTATTACACTCAATTCAGCCATTTAACATGCGATTTAGTGAACTATTCCTTTTTTATTTCATAAAAATCCTCATCCTACTTTTTGCTCAGTTTCACTCTGCACTAGTTTAGATAGAATTTGAATAGGCTATTTAATGTATCTACTCTCTCTTGTAGTTGTTCTTTGCAATGCAAATTTGCAATATTTTTGTGACACAAAGAGAAGCATTTGTCTGCTGGGTTCTCTCATATTCAAATGAACATTCAGAAAAAATTGTTGTGGAAATTCAAAGGATGAGAATAGTATTAAAATTCATATAATTGAGATTTGATTGCCTTGCTATAATACGTACAATACTATTATGACTATTTCATAAAATCAAAGAAGCCCAGGGTCTCCATTACAATGAGAAAGAACTTACAGTAAGTTTTACAACCCACTAACAATATATATCTGTGAATACTGACTTACTGAATACAGTGCTATCAGTAAAATCATGAACATTTAAGAAAATACAACTACGAAAATAAATTAAACTATGGGAGAAATAAAAATATATGAAATTATCTCATCTCCTTGCAGTCTTTAATGGTTTCTTCTTGAACAGTAACTCTCTGTGATAATAAATAAGCTTGATTTCTCAAACATATCTTTTAAGCAATGCTTTACAAGCACTATTTAACTATCAGTGCACTTTAACACATTATGTTGAAGATGACTTAGTTATTTCCATCTGGAACCAACTAGTGCAAGTTTTGGTACATGTGAACATAAAAGCTATGAACTAGACTGTTTCTGTTTTTGTCTAGGTGTCCAGTTGCAAGAGCAGATTTTGCAAACCTGTTCTATACATTACAATTTCTGATACATTAAATAGGAATGTAAATAACAAAAAATGAGATTCATATTGTGCAACACAGACATGGGGAAAAATCTAAACCCATCAATCAGAAATGCTGAAGAACATGGCAGATTTTAATCCCTGCCTCTCTACATGCTTCCTGCGCTTTCCTACAAAGCTCACTTAAGCACCAAGAGTACTGCTCTGTGTCTGTGAAACTCAAACTTCAGTACATCAGGTGAGTTGTCGCGGCATTTTTCTGCAGAAGGGAGGGGAGATCTTTCCAGTCCTCTGCACCCAACACACCAATGATGCTTCCCAGCAAAATTTTGCATTTAGGTCAATCCACAAAAGCTATTACGTATTTTTTAGATATATGGACACTCAATGACCTGGCCTGTTACTTGAGATTTTAAAAGCAATTCAGTCCATCATCTTCCCAGTCATAGGACTTTTTTTTCATCTTAAAGGACTGATTAGCTCAGCTGATAAATTTTAAGTAGATATTGAAGAACTATTTGTTATCCCTTGACAATTTGTCTTTCTCCCTGAAATTATTATTATGCGTATTTGAATGCATATAAAATCTAGAAACTTAAAGGGAAGAATAACTCTGTGGAGTAAGGTTTTAAATATGTAAATATGTTAGACTGCAGCTGCTAAAAATAATAATTATTACTTGAAAATTTTGTCAAAATGAACAAGTGAATTTTCTCAAATATCAAACTTCTTGGTATCTGTCCTAAAGTAAACAAAATCCAGTGTTATTACACCTTGTCGGTCTCTGATCCAAAACATATGTTTCTCTACTGGGCAGTTCCAATAATTTATCTCAGTCCTCTCATCCATCCTCAGATAACATCTGAGCTCTTCACAAATAACAATATTCAAATCTTGTTTTAACAGATAAGATTTTAGATTAAGAATCAATAAATATTAAAACATTTTGCAAAAAAAAAAGAAGTTCTCTCTTTTTAAATGACTTTTTAGCAACAGTGACAACATTAATACTTTCATAGTATAGCAGACAAAGCTGATATTTTAAACATTGGAAGTGTCCTTCTCTGTGTGAAATGTCCTACAGTATAGATTTATCTTACATTGGTAATAATATTTTATGGAGAAAATTCAATATCCATGTTAAGTCACTTAATAGGAAGTCATTAAGAATTGTTTTATCTCAGCTGAAATCAGTCCTCAGTAAACCTTTGCAAAATTTTACACATCTGTTGCAAGAATATTGGATACACTGTGGGAAAGGAAGAAAAGAGAACTGAGAGCCATCAGATTTAAAAGTCTTGAAATATCCTTTTTCTATATTTTAAATTCATTTTTAATGAAGAACTATATCTAGGTCACACAAACAGGGAAAAAAAAGTTATTCATAAGATGGTTAGCTTAATCCACATCAAAATATTCTGGGCTTTTCCAATCCTCCATAAAGTCAAAGAAATAAACCTCTCCCTCCTCCCCATCAACCCACAAGATATCCTCTCTATTATGATCATACTTTCTTTTTTATTTTTTATGGTTCAGTTTTAAGTTTTCCTTTCAATTATTTTTAAGAAGGGGTTGACACATCATATCTGCAACATGGACAATGCTCTTTTCAAGTTGATATTTTTAGAGCTATATAAATGACAAAATGCATCAATTCTTGTTCTGCCATATCTTGTAGAAAATGGACTAAAAATGATGTAGCAGATTGTTATCTCCTGTTGTCATTCTTCTCAAAGAGACAAATGCTTTCTCTTTAATGAAGAGGAAAAAAATTATCATTCTAAAAAATAAAATAATTGCATTATTATTTTATATATTTTATATATTTTAAAGAGGGGGAATACGTGCAAACAATCTAATCACCTCCAGAGAGAGAGAGAGAGACATAGACAGAAAGAGAGGAACAGGAATCTCTGAGGTTTGCATAGATGGACACGAGTTGCAGGTTCATATTTTCCCCAAGCCACTTTGTGGAGGGGTTACTTTATCCAGCCTAAATGGGCAGAATAAAATGGAACATGTCTGCAGAGAGTGACTGCAATTTCTCCTCTCATTCACAAGCTCTTTTATTTTCAGAATATAGAAAATAATCCTACATAATCGTGCACAGAAATGTATTTCTCTAATATATCTTTTTTGCCAGTATTCACATACTGCACCCTTTCTACCATTGTTTTAACCCTTGTTAAATACAAGTGTTTCTCTGTTTATCAGTTTTCAAAATCAAACTACAACCCTGATGGTTAGGATAAGGCAAGAATTATGATAGCACATAGCAGTATCCCTCCATAAATAATGCAACAGAGCAAATTCAGAAGCAAAGTGTTAAAGCAAAGTTTAAAAACATTGTACATTTAACTAGGACTCTAAATAAAGAGATGTTTGAAATGGATAAAGATGTTACATTACTAACTACCTAGTCCCGTGAAGAGATACGTACTTTCAGGAAATTCCTGACACAGTGGAAATTAAGATCACTAAGATAATTCCAGAAGTGAGCCTTTGGTAATATTTGCCAGATAATTCCTACTTACTAACATGTCTCCAGGGCAGAAAGTACTCTTGCAATATTAAGAAAGTACACTTGGGATATTTTCACTGCAATGCAATGACTCAAAAAAAAAAAAAAAAAAAGAGGGATTAACCTTGATGTTTCTTTGACATGTCACATGATTGTGATCTATGCCTTGGATATGTCTATCAAATAAACTAATAATGACAACATTTCATCTGCTGGCATAGGCTGTCAGTTAAGCTCTTGGAGATAGAACTGAGATTTTCTTTTGCTTTTAAAAATAAAACACCAAACAAAAGTTGGCGACTTTTCCCTTCATTTCCAGTATTTTGACCAGATATATTTGTAGCCTACTTTCTCATCTCATGCAAGTCATCATTTATCATTTATACAGCAAGCTATTTTAATCTTCTCTCATCAGTCATTCCTGCTGGTTTCTTAATCATTTTTAATGTGTTTCTGACTCTCTCCAGTTTCTGTGGCCTAAATCTCATTTCAATCTTCAGATAGTGAAAGTAAAAGATACAGAAGGACTGCTGCCTTTTTCTTCACTTGATGAGTTAGTGATTATATGAATTGCCTATGAAGAACTTTAGCTGTTTTGCTGTCATATGACATTTCAAGCTAATCTCATACTCACTAGGATTTCTTGGTCTCATTTGGCAGTGTTGCTTTCTATGTGTTTCTTCTTTCTCCTCAGTTTCATGTCACTATGAGGATTAAAATGAGCCTTGGCAAGTAAACCTGTCTGCTACTATTATTCTTATAATTCTAACCTTACTAATATACTTCACCACTTTTCTGTATTCTCGGGGGGCGGGTTACAGCCTCAAAGTAAAACATCTTCTGAAAATTTAATCAGTGAAATGTTTAACATTTTAGAATTTAAAGCTAATATGTAAAATTACTCTTGATAAGACTACTCATGGCATGGTTAGATGCTTCCCCTACAATGAAACTCATTCCAGAACTTCCATAAGGAACTAAGCTGCACTAAGCTGGTTTACAGCACACATAATATTCAATATAACTAAGGTCAATATAAATTATTTTTTCAAGTAATGTCTCCAGATACATCCTGTCAAATTCTTAATGGAAAAAGGTTCTTTCGGCAAAGATGTCTTCCAATTCCTATTGCTTGTGAAATAACTATGAATGGCTCAGACATGGCCTATTTAGGTCACCTTATTCTTCTGAAGCCTCATAAAAAACTATCAGTAATATTATTTGAACAAGAATTTGTCCCCTAATGTTTTCTCCTTTATTTTATAATAGTTTGAAATTGAATTTGGGAAATGTCATGGTCCAGATTGCTGAATACCAAGCAAGAAGCTAAGAGCTTCCAAATTGTAATCCTAACTCTGGTACACTCTTGATAAGAGGCCTTATGCAAGTCACTTAATATCTCCACCTCACCTTCTTTCTTCAGAAACTGGCAATAATACTGACGATATTCCAGCTCAGTGGACTGTTGCATGAATGAAATGAAAGCTTGCAAAACACTGTGAAAATGCTACTGCACTAGGAAGCTTAATAGAAAATATACAGCAAGGCCTTTGTTTTGAGGATTAGTGATATTTTACTTCTTCCCATACATACCACATATACTTGTGTATTTTTAAGTATTTTTCTGCATTTTCTATCCATATGTATCTTTGTAAAAAAAAAAATGTTCAGCTATTAGTTGACCAAAATTGTTATTTTATTTTTTACAATGTAGAGATATATTTAAGAATACTTGATTTGTATAAACAGAAGAAAAATCGAATAGCATGCTATTGCAGAATCACAGAACAGGTAAGGTTGGAAGGGATCTCTAGAGATCATCTAGTCCAAGTCTCCTGTTCAAGCAGGGACACCCAGAGCACGTGGCACAGGGTGGCATCCAGGCGGATTTGGAAGATCTCCAGAGAAGGAGACTCCACAACCTCTCTGGATAGCCTGTTCCAGAGTCCTCTCACAGTAAAGTTCTTCCTCATATGGAGGTGGAACTTCCTGTGTTTCAGCTTACACCCATTACCCCTTGTCCTGTCACCAACCACCATGGAGAAGAGCCTGGCCCCATCCTCCCTATAATCACCCCTCAGCTACTTGAACATATTGATCAATCTCTTCTCAGCCTTCTCTTCTCCAGTCTGACCAGGCCCCACTCACTTAGTCTGTCCTTATACAATAGATGCTGCAGTCCCTTAATCATCTTTGTGGCTCTACACTGCACTCTCTCGAGAAGTTCTAGAGAGGGTCTAGGAGAATGTCCATCTTGTACTGGGGAGCCCCGAACTGCACACAATACTCCAGGTGTGGCCTCATCAGAGCTGAGCAGAGTGCAGAGGATCACCACCCTTGATCTGCTGGCAATGCTCCTCCTCATGCAGACCAGGATCTCATTGGCCTTCCTGGCCACGAGGGCACATTGCTGACTCATGGTAAATCTGTTGTCAACCAGGACTCACAAATCGCTCTCTTCGGAGCTGCTTTCCAGTAGGTCAACCCCTAATCTGTACTGGTGCCTGGGGTTATTTCTCCCCAGCTGCAGGACCCTGCACTTGTTCTTGTTGAACCTCATGAGGTTCCTCTCTGCCCAACTCTCTATGCTGTCTAGGTCCCTCTGAATGGCAGCACAAAATTCACTGGAATGGACTGTTATGCACCATATAACACCTAAAAATATCTTTTTTCTCACATAGAAAGTCTAGTCTATATTTCCACATACCAAATCTCATGTGTACTGAAGCTTAAGACTGAACACGCTCAAGAACCAAGAGTTTCCCTCATCATAAAAGATGTGCAACAAGACCTCTGAAATACCTTTTCTTAAAAACTGAGACCTTAAAATATGTTGGAGCCGCAGTTCGCAGTGAAATCTGGCAAACTCAGCTCTGGATCTGACTGTAGCTCTGAAAGTCAGACTCAGCTCTGGATCTGACTCTAGCTCCTTTTTGTCATCACAATCACAAGATTATGGGCCATCGGGAACCTTATAAACTAGATCCAGAGAGACTCTTGGGCCTCTACTGTTTTATAAGCACAAATCCAAAGCTATCTTTGGAATTTTTGCTTCACTCTTGTCCCGTGCTGAAAGCATCTGAAGTATAATCACCCTTCAGTTTGTATTATTAAAGATTAAAAGTAGTTGAATGTTCCACAGAAGTCCCTTTAAACCTTGTTGAGACTGAGAATTTTACAATGTATTGTAGTTTTAAGCCTGCCCAGTTCAAATATTAGGCATCTGTTCTGTACAGATCACTTCAGTAGTTTTCATCTATCATGTCTATTAAGAGCACAAAACTCATATGTGTTGACAACAGCCTTTATCATTTTTTTAACTGATAGTCTGATGTTTAGGACATTCTCTGGGACAATGACTTAGTCCATTTCTCTACTCTTTAGAATTAGAATTTCTATTCTGTATATCCTGAGATAAAGGCTTTCTTACTCAGCATTTATTGCAATATGGGTACTTTAGGGTCTTCTTCATTGCCCCATGACCTCACTGGAGTTGATTCACTTTCTATAGATAAAGAAATATACTTGAACTCTCTTCTTTTGTGAAAGCAAGTAATATTTGCTGAAATGAAATCACTTCCTAGATTATCTTCAAAAGCGTTAATTTGGCATCTACTTCCTAGTTAAATCTGTGGGAGCTCTCACACAAAAACCTTAATAGTCACTTATCTCAATGCATTAATTACATCTGGCTATTTGCTTTTCAGTTATGTGATGAAACATAGGAATTGAATGAAAGACATATATATCACAAGCTTACTCAGGGATCACAAATTCTTCAGATCTCAAGTTATGCCAAACAGTTTAAACAGTAGTTTGAATGTGGTTTCAAATACTATGTATACCACTGAAGATCCCTGAAATTACAATATTAGAATGCAAACTTGCTGAGGGAGCACTCTGTGCCTTCATTCAGGTCGTCGGTGAATAAATTGAACAGGACTGGACCGAGGACTGACCCCTGGGGGACTCCGCTCAACACAGGCCTCCAACTAGACTCCACACCACTGAT
>JAWLRI010000963.1:6859871-6894615 GCA_034781795.1 Crypturellus tataupa | reverse complement strand
GTCCTCCATGTGCCTGGAGACAACAGCCAGCACGAGCCGTTCCATCACTTTTCCAGGTACAGAGGTGAGGCTGACTGGCCTGTAGTTGCCTGGGTCCTCCTTCTTGACTTTTTTGAAGACTGGCATGACATTGGCCTTCTTCCAGTCCCCCGTTCTCTCTCCCTTTTTCTCTTTAAAATATATTATGTATACACACAAAAAATTCTTCTCATTCCTTCTTCACTGTTTTGCGAAAAGCCAAAGAAAAGCAGTAAAAACGAAAGGAAAACATTTTTTTCCTACTTCTCTGATCTTTATATTCTCATCTCTAACTTTTGATTGAAGCAGTTAAATACAAGTAAGATTTCAGTTTAATCTAGGATATTGCAAACCTTAATGGAGCTCTGATTTCACACATAACATTGAAGTCTTTTTATTCTAGCTGTCTTCTCAGACACAGAGATAATAGGCCCTGCTCAGATAATTGTTTAATGTTTTTTTAACTAAAAATATTATCTGAACATTAACCACACACATTAATAAAGACTTTTTGATAGAATTCATACATAAATTGTTGTCAATATACCTTTCCCTGTATTGTGTTATTTGAGCAAATTATATTTTTTCAGTAAAACTGCTAATTTCATGCCAGCAGATAACTCAGCCTGTGGGATTCAAATCCAGGTACATGTAACTTTGTTAGAATGTGGTTCTGATTGCATATTCCTGTCCCTGCAAATAGATGCCTAAAAAGAAGAAGAAGAAAAAGAAAAAGAAAAAAACACTAGGTATTCAGATATAAGTCTAGAATATCATATAATATCAAGACTATGGACAATCATTAACTTTTCTTGTGCTGACTTCATAGTCCAAACCTGTGATATTTTCATCATCACCCTAAATCACCACCTCATACTCTCTGCTTCATCTCATCTCTATCTTTCTCTAATATCATTCACACCACTCAATATTGTATTGGTGACTGTGTGATCTGGTAAACACTGAGACTAGTAATACCCTAAGGGAACATACTTTGTCATTCTCTTAGGGCCTGACTGTATTTCTGCTCTGAGTGAAAACCATGAACCTGTCAAAGTCAGTGATCAAAAAAGGAATTTTTGCTTCTTTAGGGCTTTAAAAGGAATGCGTCTTTAAGCACCATAGAGACTTCTAAAGCACAGAGAAGAGTGGTTCTAGTAATACAGCAATACTGAATTTGCAAATAAATGTATGGCAGGACAAAAAAAAGTATTTCTGATGATTTTTTGAAATGTAAAGCAGTCTGTGATTTATTTTGAAGGAAAAAATATAGTTTTTCAAATAAATTCTTTTTAGAAACACCAACACCAGTAGAAAATAAGCTGTTAGACCTCAAAATATTTTACATAAAAAATGTACATAAAATGTACATAAAAAACTCCTGCCCTGTACCACAGGAGGTTGGACAAATTTGAATGTAAAGAACTCTTCCTATGAATTTTACATGTAAGTAACTTATTCTATTGATTATGGTCTCCTACATGTAGTAGGAGAGTTGCAAAGGATCTAATAAGTTGCAAAGGATCTAATAAGAGTGCAGTAAAAAATGGTCAGATCAAATAATTTGTAATGGATAATTTATCCCTCCATTTTTTCTATATTTCTATAACTCTTGCTAACATAATATTTAAGCTCTGAGGTAAAGGATGAGCTCATTAGAAGTATTAGAGATGTAACTCTGCTTTAAGTCCCAGCAAAACTTTTATGACTTAACTCCAGCAAAAAAGGTATAAAATGATGGGTTTTATGATACTTTTAGTTTATGTCCTTCCAACCTTTCTGTGGCAAGTACAAGCAGAAGCATTTAAAGTTTTGCTGTTTTAAGACATACAATGAATAAGGATTTTTCTTCTTTTTCTAAATATGAATCAATTGTAAACAGGTCTCTCACAGCCATGAAACTTGGCTACTCAGAACTGAAACACAGGTAGACCACAGAAGCAGGCAAAGCTAAGTCTTTATGAGAGTGTATGAAATATATGGAGGAAAATTGTTTGTGTTACTTCACTTGGCTTAAGTGATCAGCTTTGGCAGCTCGAATTGATTATTTTCTTACCATATCATCTTATCATCCCAACTAATTACAACACATGTGATGCTCTATGCACTCAAATTCATCTTGTCAACAAATATTAATTATTTGACAGAACTAATTATTTGGAGACTAAAACATAGTCAGCAGGGATTGACACCTTTTTTTTTTTTTTTTAATGTGCAACTCCCAATTCGCCAAAACACTGCATGCAACATAGACTCTTTGATTTATATTAACATTATTAGTTATTATTCCAGTATGATTTTACATGAATATACATTCCACATCCTCTAGATCCTCCTTTGGGGAAAAAAAAAAGAGAGAATTTTATTCCTTTTAAAAACAATATAGTTGCTTTATTACCAATTCAGCATCAAAAGCTACATATGTCATCTGTATATTTGATGATAAATCTCATATAGGGGAAAAAAAGACACAGAATCACAGAATGGTTAAGGTTGGAAGGGACCTCTAAAGATCATCTAGTCCAACCCCCCTGCTCCAGCAGAGACACCCAGAGCACGTGGCACAGGGTGGCATCCATATGGCTTTGAAGATCTCCAGAGAAGGAGACTCTACAAGGAGCCTCTGAGCAGCCTGTTCCAGGACTCTGTCACCCCCACAGGAAAGTTGTTCTTCCTCACACGGCCATGGAACTTCCTGTGTTTCAATTTATACCTATTACACTTTGTCCTGTCACTGGCCACCGCTGAGTAGAGTTTGGCCACATACTCTTTACATTCTGCCTTCAGGTATCTATACATATTGATCAGATCTCCTCTCAATCTTCTCCAGGCTAAAAATGCCCAGCTTGCTTAGTCCTTCCTCATACAATAGATGCCCCAATCCCTTAAATCATCCACATTGCTCTATGCTGGACTCTCTCTAGAAGTTCCACATCCCTCTTGTACTGGAAAGCCCATGTTTGTCAATTCGGGAATAAGCTACATGAATTGCTTTGAAGAATGTCACTGGAATTATTTTATATTCTAAGAGTAAGCTACATCATTGTTCTCCTCATTATGCAATGTCACCTAAAATAACCTTTTATTTATTTTTATCCACCCTTTCAATGAAGGAAGAACATCTAAATATTTTCCCTAAAACTGATTACATGCTGATTGTAAATGTTCTTCTAAGTTATTCAGTTCCTGATTATTGGAAAAATTTACCAGATGCTGTGGAATAAGAAACAGAATGGCAGATCAATAGCTACAAGACAAACTATAATGCACTCACTTCTGTGAGTTAAAACTTTAAATTATCAAGTCTTCAATGTATGCATTCTAAAATTATCTAAATATTTACAGTGAAAAAAGTACCAATTTAATGCTTTTTACTGTTCTGTTTTTATATCATTTTATCAGTGCAGAGAGAGATAGAACCCTTAGGAAAAAAAAATATGATAAAGATACAGGTTACTAGTCCTTCACCTCTTTTATGTTCATATTGTTGATATTCAACCCCATCTTTAATATTAAAGTTAGGAGTATCACCTTTTGCAAAAAGGAAAGGGACTTCATGACAAAAATGCTGATTGTCACGGTTTGGAGAAAAATCTAGATGAAATTCTACTTTACTAGTATCTCTCAAGAATGATCTCCTCAGATGTCTCTAATATATTTTATTGAGCTATTTCTTTTTCTGTCTGTAGATTCTTCTAAATGGTATAATAAAAATAAGTGTAAGGAAACACTTTTCAGAAAGAGAAAATTGTGGTCATCTTTTTGGTTTACACACACACACACACACACATATATATATAAAAGTAATGTGAAAAGAAAAATTACTTATTTGATGCTTTTGCCATTCTTCTGAATATTTGGAAAATGCTTTGAACAAGCGACATCATTTGAAATGCTGAAATTCTCTTAAAAATTGAGCTACCTTTCTGAGAAGAAATGGGTATTTTGCATGTATATATGTCTTCAGAACAGCAAAAAATTACAAAGTTCTGCACTAATTATCGCTTTCCTTGCTTCTTTCTGTTTTGTGCAATAGTATACCATAGAATTTTGAAAAGCTTTGACTGGTATCAAAGAGTAGACTTTAAGATCTAAGGAGAGTAAAAATGTCTCAACAGCATCAAAAAACATGTTCACCTATTGTTTGTTGCTGCCTGTTCTATAAATCCTCAAGTGTTTATCTTATTCATATAAACTGCTTGACTATGAGTGTGAAGGGATACATTAATCTAGATATGAAGATATGAGTAACATAGTCAGTCTAGTTGCAACAGATAAAAAGAGATTTGAAATAACCTTTTTCAGAAGAACAATTGCTTTGCAAAGCAGAAACATTTAGAAGTATTTCTGCACAACTCAATCCCAGGATAGCAAGATGATCCTTCAAAAGAAGATCTCTAGATAAATAGGGAAATGGCTAAGACATATCTAATGTAACATTGTCAATCTGTTTAAAAGCTGGGTATTCAAAACATTGCCTTCTCACCCTGCTATATTATATCTTTAATTTATGTGTTATACAAAACAGCTCTAAAAAATATGCTGAACCTCCTGTAATTAGATTTATTCCCTTGCTACCATAACTCTATGAAAGTGTACCACATCTCCTCATTCTGTTTTCTCTATCCCTCTAACTAGCTTCTTTTTCCAATTTAGAAATATGGACTGAGAACCACAGATAAATGCCTTCAAAAGAACAGAAACTGACTCTGACTTTAGCTTTGTCCCCTTGCTTTAGGAAGGAGAAGGGTTTGAAGTGTTCAGAAACAATTTATATTCTAATCTCTTTGACTTGAAATCCTGAAATATTGAAGGATTTGAAAGACTAAAGTATAATGGGATTCTAATTAGAAATTACTGTAAGTAACAACAACGGCGTAGAACAATTAATTCTCTCTTTCCTTCTCACAGGGAGGTTTTATTTCAGAAAAATGTGGTAAGAATAGGAGGTGAAAATAAAGTTTAAAAAGAAAAAAAATCTCTGATAATGTATAGGTCATGTTTGATATAATGCATGTTGAGAATGTAAAGAGTGAAGATTTAGTTACCTATCTGTATATGTATCTAGTTATTGTTTTCATTTATTTAGTTTTTTAGTTTTACTTCTGCAAAGTCAAAGAAAAAATAGAATGAGATTAAAAAACTTCTCATTTTAAAATCTCTTTTAAAATCTCTTAATCTCGTTTAAAAGAAGTACCCAAGAATATTGCAAATTCATAATAAAATGAATTTAATGTCCTAAAATATCCTATCAGGATATATATCTAATATATAAAAACAAATATGTATACTTTTTTCTCATGGAATCATGAAGAATTTTTAGAAATGAATTCATAATATTCAAACTCATTGCAGCTAGTGGAGGGTGTGCTGCTTTTTTGGTTAAAAGTATTTTAACATACCAAAAGGGAAATCAGTCTTTAATTCTGAACAGCTTACAGTTTGTAACTGTATATTTTCTATAGCAAGCTACAGTGTAACGCAGTCAAGTAGACATTGAAGTTTTTGCGCATTACAAATTAGAAACCTAACCTGAAATGAGAATCTGCATATGTAAGCACACCACCCACCACAAACACAACTCTGTGGTTATTAAAGCAGTCTAGACATGCTATAAAAGGAAGGAATGGGATTAAAGCAAATGAGATATCCTGTTACGTTTGTGTGTGAGAAGAGCTGAATAAATCTACCAAGATTTGCTAACTCACAGGATGGATACTACTGCTCAGAAGAAAACTGCGGACATTGCCTGTTTGTATAGGTGTCAGTCTCAGCCAAAGGACTTTCCTCAGGTCTCTTGAACATCAGCATGTGTAATGTAAGACTAGGGTTAGGATAAAGAATTAAGGCTTCATTTAATCAAAGTTTATGCAATATCTTATAGAATTAAAATACATTCTTTTTAAAGTGTATTTTTATTGTAAATGCTATTGTATTATATTGTTACAATTTATCTTAGAGATAGCGTAAGGCAATTAGAGAAGTGGTGTATTCGTGCTATTGTTTTCAGCAATTCAACTTGATTTTATGAAAAAAATAATGCACATTTACTGCTGACATTTTAACTTTTGACCTATGTTTAAGACAATGTATCAAAAATCATTTTAATACTTTAAAATGACTTTAAAATATACTTTAAAATATATACTTTAAAATATATTATACATAAAATATATATACATATTTATATATTAATATGTATGTTTATATTAAATTATATTCAACTCCTGAGAAACCAAGGGATTTCTACAAAAGGATCTACCTAAATTGTCATACACATTGCAAAAATAATCTTAATCTTAATTCAACATTATTGAGAGTCTGAAAAGATTAGCATTCTCTCAGAAAACTGAAATGTAAGGATTATAATACAGCTGGTAGAAACTTGTGTTAATCATCCTCAAAATTGAAATTTAAATTATCTTTCTCTAAATATAGTTTATATAGTCAATTATATACACTTTAAAGAGTTTACTATACAAACGTTGAAGAAATGGATTACAAACTTTTCTTCTGACTAGTAAGATCCAAAGAGCTTTAGACACCAATATAACTTTTAAATTGAGGTACATTTTTAATTAACCCGGAATTACAGAACTAACTAAATGACCTGTGGGTACTAACATCTGTTCATATCAGAATCTCCCTGCTCCAGGAAAGAGAGTTTTATTAAGACCAGAATTTTAAATTTGCTTCTAATTGAACACAAAAAAAAATATTTAAGGTCAAATAAAAAAAAAAAAAAAAAAAAGAAAAAAAAAAAAGAAAAAGGAATTCCTTCCTAAACCAAAATGAAAAGATTGGGAGAAATATATTGTCTTGACTAAAACCTAGAAGAAAAAACAAAGCAAGAAATGAGACAATCTAAAAGAAAATCAATTTACAGGGAAAAAAAATCAAATGTATTTTTTAGGAAATGCCCAGATAAAACATTTTGATTCCATTTTTCAGGCTGGAATAATTTGATAAATTTAATATAAGGTTAAGTGAAGCTGTTTGATAATTTAACAGTTTTTATGGACTGTTCCACACATTTTCAGTTACATTACCTCACAAGCAATAATGAATTTGTTTTCACAACATCTTCCCCTGGGAAAGAGGTTCTCTACTCCTACATCACAATGAAGTAGCAAAGTAGTGAAAATTTAAATGCTTTTCTCAAAATAGCTTTATGGAAGCATGGACTCAGCCTTAAGTCCTGGCCAGATACTCTGGTCCTTGATCAAATATGCAAGTGTAGGTGAAAAAAAGCCAGTTTTTAAAAGAAAGACTTACAGGAGAACGGGGATTATGGTGTTATTTCATTACATCTTTTTGCCATACATCTCTTGTCATTTCTACTGTGCTTCACTTCAGGTCCTCTGTTTGGTCAAAGAACTCATTTACTACTTATTCCATTTCAATATATGCTAATATACATGGTTATCACCAAGGATTTACTCTTTTCCAAAGTGCTAGTATGTACACAGTACTGGTGCAATTTTAAATGGGTACACACAACCTCACCTACACCAGATTCAACCTTGTTCCATTCCAGCCTTGCCTCTTCTTCATGGTTCAACAACGAAAATATAGACATGTCAGTTCAATCTTCTTCAACATTTCTATAGTTTATGGTTTTACATCTACTCTTGGTATTTCCAGAGACTTTGACATTATATAGTATTTCAAAATAAACCTCAATACTGCAGGCACCATATCAATGGCACCATCTACAACTAATGGTGAAAAGCCTTTAGAAAGTCCAATGACCAAGTCCATTTCTGATTGAAATAGTACAATGAATCATACTACCTACTCACTACTTTTTTTCTTTTTTTTTCTTTTTTTTTTCTTTTTTTTTTTATTTTTTAACAGCATTCTGCACAGCAACTAACCTCCTTGTTTCCCATCACAAGCTTTCATGACAAAGCTGTGTGGAAAAACTAAAAGACAGAAAATATCTCCATACTACCTTCCTACTAATTGTCCATCCTCTCCCAAGTGAATTATTTCCTTTTCAGTATTTCTGTTAATGTTTCCAGAGAATGTTTGTGAATATGTCAGGCTGATATCCATTTAGGAGAACTAAAATAGAGCGAATTGTGGAAATGAGTCCAATGACACATGTACCTAGAGTGCGAAAGCATAATTGCCCTGTTGAGTCTCAGCACGGACCTTTTGCTCTTCACAGAGCATCAACCCTGGCCAAAAAGAAAGCAGGTTGACCTTTAAGAAGTTCATCAAATAGCTTTCAGTTTATACCCAAATCTCCTACTGATTTCTGTGAGGGCTCAGAATGCTGCCTGGTGAGTATAAAAGAAATTAAATAAACACTGAGAAACATAATAATATTTGGTATAAATATTTACTTTCACAAACTGCTATGCAAGGGTAAAAGACTCAACATTTTGATCTTTCATTCTTACTTTCTGCCTTCCTTCCCTATATTTTTTTAAGACTTTACAACAGCTTCTTCTTCTAATTTTCCTTTATGATCTCTATCCTGTCACTAGAAACATGCAGAATCTCTTTAAATTAAGATGTTTTCCCCTTCAGTTGACTGCAATTCTGGGACCCAATGAAATGAGGTAGTTAACAAGAAAGGGAATTTGCTGCAGCCCAGCAACTGTTCTTTAACTAAGTAGCAGAAATATGTCATATATTAAGACTACAAAAGTAGCCTTAGTCTCAGCAGACCTAATCAGAAATTTCGCTGGTTACCATTTTGTAATGTCACCAGCAAAAGCTCTGGACTTAAAACAAGTAACTGCGAAAAGATATTATACTGAATTAAAGCTTTGAAACACTAGGGGTCTAACTTGGAAAGGAAAAAGAATGCTTAGTGCATGAAACATCCAAATGGTTAAAAACACAGTGGAAAAATAAGTTGAATTTGGGAAAAAAAAACATTTACAGACAACAGTTTTCCTCCCAGGACTGTGAAAGTATGAAATGTCTCTTGCAACAAGACTCGTAGGTCCACTCTCTCTGCCCAGGTAAAATTTATTTTAATAGATACCTTCAATTCCTTCAATCTCTTGTGAGAAATATTATCCATTCTTAAAAAATTATTATTCACAAACCAAAACTAACTCTAGAAGAACATTAATAATACAGGCTAAAACACAGTAATTTTAGAAAATGACAGAAATTATTTTTATTTTAAGAAAATTACAATAATTACAGTGAAGTTATCTATTCAGGAAATTTATAGTAATGAGAGAAATAAGATAATCCCATACATGGTCTAAAGGCCTCTGTTTCCTCCACATGAAGTGCATTGTATGAGTTTTTTGAGAGGTGAATCAGATTATACAATAAATATTGTTTCATTTTTGATTCTTTTCTCCTTTGCTGGAATCTGCAGCATAAATGAGAGACTGTAGTGACAGAGTGGATGCCCTCGATAAAAGCAATGCTACTCTAGTGCATTTGAATAGTGAGTTACAAACTTCAAACTTCAAGCAGCAGCAGGAAGACTTTCACAATATTTCACAAACATTATTCTGATAATATATTCACAATAAATAGTTCTGGCAGCTTTATATCATCTATTAGCATAGAGATCACAGAAAAGTACAAAATGATCCTCTTGGTCGTGATAACTTCTAATGATAAAGTCAGAAGAAACCATTTATTTATTCTATTGACACTTTTTAACTACTAGTATTTAGATATAATGATCTAAGCATATTAAAGCAAGAACCTCAAATCCAAAGCAAAGATGTTCTTTGTAACAAATGGGATAACGAGTCAGGACATCTAGTTTATGCATGAATTTGAAAAGAACTGGTAATTTGGTATAACATTTTGTTCTGCTTTACTTTTCTTAGAATGCTGCTTCTAGTAGGCACCTTCTGTTGCTTAATTTTCAAACATTTATTTAAATCATATTCAATCATAATTATATGATTAAATGCTGACAATTCTGGACAACAATACTAATTATTCTGGACAATGTATTTTAATACACTTTATCACATAAGCAGCTCGATTTCTTGCTGGCTCACATAAAAGGTCGGGGAAATATGAATCACCTATTCCCATATATGAAACAAAATTCTCTGAGTAGGACCAAAATTGACTTGTTTCAGATATGTCCAGATGCAAATGCATGAAACTTGTTACTATAAGAGAAGTAAAAGCAGAAAAGTCTCAGGGAGCTGAACAGTTTACTGGATTAATATATTTTTATCTTCAAAACAGTCCATAATGTCAGGTAAATTGCTGTTTGATTATTGTCTTAAAGACAGAAAGAATAGGGATGCATATTTTCAGAGGAAATTTATGAATTATGATCTATCACATTTTAAGGTATGATGATGTCGCACAGCTAGGCATCTCTTTCTCCAAGTTTATCATGTTGTGGTTCTGTTGGGCTTTTTAAGTAGTAATAACTGTAAGCAGGTTAGTACAGCTGGACAAAGACAGTGAACACAGTATAGCCTATATAATTGACTTACACTTGCTTTCTTGATGCTCAAGTTTTTAATAGCCAATGTAGAAGATATTGTGAGGATTATTCCAGTTATTAGATTTGTCCTGTCAATCACAACACACTACTCATACCTAATAAAAAGCCTAGTCAAACCAACACTTGGCTTTCCCCTCCATTTTTACTGTCCAAAGAAGTTGATTTCATATTCATATCTTCATACCCAGGAAAAAACAAACAAACACACATGCAAACAAACAAAATAAAACAAAAAACAAAACAAAACAAAACAAAACAAAATACTCTTCTTCATTTTTCTGTAAATTGTTTTTTCTTTATTATTAGGAAATTTTAATAACTTAATACTCCTAATGATAGAGTTGCTTACATAACTGGTTACACTTTTACCCAGCCTATTTTTTCAGACATCAACCTAAAATGTGTTTGTAAAATCAGCATCCAAACAAACTAGTATTCCTTCCAAAATTGTAATGCAAGGATGTATTCCAAAACCAGACACGTATGCAGTTTTAAAATTCTGACACATTCTCTAAGACCACAGAGTTTATCTTTTTATGCTTCAGTAATCCTGGATTTGTGAGCAATCAAACAAAGGAGCCTCTGGGTCATGGCTACAGGCACTCCTCTCACCAAGATCTATTTCTGCTTTTTAATTATGTCATAATTAGAATATAACCAGTAGCATGTCTTCACTGGAGGGGTAACCATTCATTAACGCAGACAGATAAGACTGTGGTCCATTGAAAGTAATGAAGTGGAAACATCTATATTAGTTCTAAAGCCCTTGAGACCATGCCTGAAATATCCTCTGCAGTCACACAAAGCACTGTCAGGCACCTCGTATCACAACTATGTAAGCGAGACCATTATCCACACAGTTTGTGACTTTAGATTTTACAAGGTTGGAATGAATTTTCAGTGTCTAATCTTCTATCTTTAAAATTGCCTACCGTCTATCTCTCTCAATGTTTTTTTTTTTTTTTTTTTTTTTTCCGAATATGAGCAATTCTAAATTGGTTTCTAGATTTCATTCAGAATTAAAAGATTACCAAGTAGAAAGATGGTCAGACTTCAAATTTATAAAAGGTAGTTGCAGAGAGGGGAATAACATATTCTACATATCCATGATGGAAAGAATGAAGAAATGCTAAGTTAAATTACAGCAAGGAGTAGAAGTAAAAACATTAGCAAAAAGTGTGTAGTAAAGATAATGAAGTGTATGCTAAATCAGTTGAATGTACTGTCTGTGAGGTGGTAAAATTTCCACTACATGTATCGATAATGTTCTTGACAAACATACTTTAACCCAATTTCAAAGCAGAGGTACAGATTGGATTTTGTCAAAATCCCTTTTGAATATATTTTCCTTACTTGGGTGGTTATTTGCTGTATTCTTGTAAGACCTGAAAATTCCACTAAAATTCAGCATCCCAAAGTGCCAATCGCTGTTCAAGTGTTATTTTAAGAGACAGATCCTTCGTCAGAGAATTTATGATCTCAATTCAGATAAGAAACGAGGAGAGGTTATTACACTTGGAGGAATGGTGGACAACACCACAGTGACAGATCAATAACTACAGTTTGTTATTTTTAATGTGAAAAATGTGCTTTCAATCATGTAAAAGACATTTTTTAAGACAGTTTCATGAAATAGAAACAGACATTGATCCTGCCAACCATGTACCTCTGACTGACGGAGTGGTCTTGCAAAATCCATGTGAACATCACCTATTCTGACAAACAATTCTGGTAACTTGAGGAAAATCACGGAATACCAGAAAGGGGTAATTTTCATTTAGTATCTACAGTAATATCACAACAAGCAGAAATGTGCCTGCCCTTCACATATGTGCACTTTATATAACTATCTCCTAACATAAACCCTGAGGGCAACTCAACAGGAACTTAATTTTAATGTCCTGAATTGCGCTGTGGAGGAGACTGTCTCTCCTCACAGAGGAGACAGGGAAACTCAGTAGATAAATCTAGAGATTGACGAGTTCTTCAGTTGATGTAAAGTTCCTTTTCAAGAAAGTTTTTCTTTCTGAGACTGTAATTAATTTAATTCATATTGTGTTTCTCAGATTTACAGAATGGATAAGGGCTGGTTGATGGTTGGAAGGATCCTCCATATTTTAGATGGTAAAGGTCTATTCCTTTCAAAATTCCACTGCAGAATTCTATTCTGTTACCTCTTCTATTATCTATTCTATTCTGTTATATTCCGAGGAAAGAATTTCTGTATGAAAATGAATCAGATTCTGGTGAACTTGCCCAGAATGCTTCCCTCACATAGATGTCCAAATCAAAACATGTAATTTGGGAACAGTTTAGTGGCCTTCAATAGTTTTTGATTTTTTTTATATAAAGTTAAAGCTCATAATTTTACCTAAAAGTTTTTTTTTCCCCAAAAGACACACTCAAACCAAGATTAAAAAGAGCCTTGATATATGCTTGTAGAAAGACAGTGATTTTGAACAACTGCTATGAAAAACCTTTTCCTCCTTCAATAATTTCACCATCTTGGCTGTAAAGATATAGGTACTGTTAGCATTTTCTTCTAGCTGATCTAACCCTTCCTACTAAAATTCTCTGGCTAAGAACACATTTCATGGTCAAATCTCTGCTTTCCAGTTATTTCACCCATTTTTTTCTAGTTAAACTGGCAAAATGGGCAATCCAATTAGCCAAGAAGCAAATAAAGTAATCCTTCAAGTTGTGAAAGGCATACACAGTAAAATGTCTCTGTGATGTAACCTGAAGTATCAAAACCTTTCATTGCCCAAAATAGGTGAGTCACCTGCAATGACAGTAACAAGAATTTCTTGTGACAAGATTCACTTTTTTTTTCTCATGCTGTCCTTGAGCAAGCCTTTGCATAATATTTTCCCTCCATATAAAATGCCCACAAACTTTACTGGGAAAAGGACTCGTTTGCATAATATTCAGATTATTTCATTTGCTTGATCAGTGTAATAAATGCCTGAGAAGATAAGCAAGCATTCCTTGCAAATAAAACACTGCATGCAAATTTCATTTTTACTGGAATGACACTTGGTGACCAATTCTGGAACCTTAAATTGATGAGATTTTTCTAGCCAGACATGGTTTCTAATATTCAGTTAATGAACATCAAAAAAAACACCCCGATGATTTTTATTTAAAAAATGCATGCATAGGAAACCTCATTAAAAACTTGGGATGGAGAATATGACATTGTAAATGCTTGAATAGACAGAGATTATTATAAAGCACAGAGGAGTAACATTCATGAATAAATCAGAAGGTATTAAGATTAAACAAACATGCAAAGTTGGAAAATTAAAGGAGATCAATTAATGAAAGCAACAAATTAATTCAATTTTCATCTGAGCACTTGACATTAAACTTGCTGCTGTACAAATAAACTCAATTTCAAGGTGTTTGACTGCAGAAATTCATGTTGCTGGAAGGTCAGAATTTGTCTCAAACTTTAATTCCCTGATTGCTAAGGTTAGACATGCCATAACTTTGTCCTGAATGCTAGGAAGATGCTGAACTGAAATCATTGCAATCAAATCATCCTTCATCTCAGGCCAGAGAAAGTAACACTAAAAGCGAGAGAGAAACAACATGCCTCCTGCAAGTGGATGTGTAACATGGAATATGTTCTTCACAGAAAAATATGTCGTAATTACACATTATTGGAAATGAATGTCAGCATACTTTTGATGCTCTCAGAAGTAGCATGAAACCATACTGGCTCCTGGAAACAGAAAGACAGGTTATGTGCCACTGTGTCCAGACAAATGTCCCTGAACTAAATATATGGGTGTAATGTGGATCACATCTGTTCTAACTTTTTAACCTATCCACTTGCCACTGAAGAGCCTAGTGGTATGAGGCCATGCTGTTTCTCAGTAAACATGATTCTTTAACATACAGGTAGTCCTCCAAAATGATAAGAAAACAAGCCTATATCTCAAAAAGAATACATTCATCAGGCATTTTTTCCCCTAAAATTCCAATTTCACCATCCCATATTTCATAAACTGTAGTCAAAACATGAATACCTTAGAATAAGCTAGGGAGAAAAATCCTATTTATGACACAAACAAAAGTTTCCACTGATGGAAACTGTTCATGGTAGAACAAATCTTCACACGGAAAGTCCCCATCATTCCGCTTTGCATTGTTCCGTGCAAGCTACTCTGTTCATGGCACAATGGGAAGCTTATAATGGGAACACACATGTGCTCTGAACTCAATGAACAGTCATGAAAGGTCATGCATGTTGAACAGTCAATCCCAGTTGAATAATAATGCTCCTTTAAGAAAATGAATATCCTAGATAAATGGTAGGCGAATTAAAAAAAAAAAAAAACAAAAAACAAAAAAAAACCCCACAATTCTTAAAGGTAGAAAGTCAGCTTCCAAAAACATTTTATGAATAAGGTATTTTTAATCTTTATTTTAGCAATGGGAAAGCTTTTGAAAGGAGACAGAATAAGAAATGCTGAATCTGTGCCATAGATCTGAACTGTCCTCTGTCTTTTGCTGTTAGTACTAGTCTCACCTTCAGAGTAAGAATTCCCTGTTTTTGCATTCAGCTATTTTTAAATTTTGTAAAGTATATGCATAACTTTATAAATTGAATTGTCATACAGTATTATGTATTTCATTATTCTTATTGAAAATCCCTGCTGAGGGGCTTGACAAAGATGCTATGATCTGTTTTAGTCTTAGATATACAGTGTCTGATTTTTATTTAGGCCAGCAATACTAAAAAAAAAAAAAAAAAAATCTACTTATTTAATAGCATGCTGAAAGTTGACTGAAATTCAACAGAGCTTAGGTTTCACACATGTTCTGTAGAGTTAGCAAATGTGAGACTTTCTCAAATTCCCCAATACTGATTAAACTTGCAATGGATTTCTCAAGTGAAATATGCACATATTTTAACATACTTTTATTGGTTTTAATCAAGAAAATTTCTTGTGTATATTGGGTTTTCTTTCATAAACTCCTATTCTGTAGGGTTATATTCTTCATTTTCAGCAGGAAAAATATGCATTTTTATTTGCATGAACTGCTACAGCTGTGCAGTATTCATGTGTTTATCCTAAATGTCTGTGAGTGTATCAGCAGATACTGCTCAGTGTTACAGAAGAGAAGCAGTACTGAAAAACACAACTAAGTCTTCTCTAGGATAGAGGAACAATGTCTGAGTTGGGTAGCTTGAAATGATAACATGCCATCTGTGCTTTAGTGAGGGTTAGCTACTGCTTAAATGATTGTGATTAACAACCAGAGCTTTATACACTAACAAGCCAAGTTTGATTGTAATTCTTTGGCGTGTAATCATCACTCTACCCTGCAATTATACACAATGTGTGTTGAATTAGAAGCAAAGAAAAAGAAGATGAAATAATTTTCAGACTTGGAAAAACAGGCTATTGAACACAAGCCAAAGGTGAGATGATTGGTGAGAACTGTGATTCATTGTAACACTGCTGATATGTACAAAAAAATAAAAAATAAAAGAAAATGATAACTTGAAGAATCACCAGGGAAAGATGAGGAACATCCACCAGGGACATAACTTACATTAAGTAGGCAGACAAGCAGACCATAGTTCCAGGAAAACAAAAGAAACATTTTATTTTACAACAGAAATGTGAGCTGTGGAATATTTTTAGTTTTACATCATTCCCCAATTTTCTTTTGCTGATAGGTAAGTGTTGTATGACTACATTTACTTGTACCCACTCTCAAAATATTTTCCTTCACTTTCAACTTGATCTCAAGTTGAAACAAGAAAGATTTTAAAACTAGGTAAAATTCCACTTAATATTTTTAATTTTGGAAAGAGAAAGAACAATAAATAAATACTAATGGCCAAAAACACCAGGAGAAAATTAGCTTTGTTTAGAATGACAAGGATTTTTTTTTAGAAGGGTGTGATATGGCTCAAAGATTTATATAAGTATTTTAAAACAACACTGTCATCTGTCTCAATTTTTAGCAAATAGATCTCATAATTACTAATAATTTGTATTCCTTTGAAAAAAGCCGACTACAATTTACAAACTAGAAACATGTGTAACACCTACATGTAACACTTGTAGGTAACAGTATGTTACCTGGTGGTAACAGAATCATAAAGAAATAAACATATTTTAATATGCTTTTCAGTTTCCACCTAAGCTTTCAAAGTAAACAGACGAGTCCCTCTCATATTTGAAAGATGATGGGTAAAATGTGAACATTTTGTCTAGCACAGTGAAATTGTTCCTTCTGAAGTATATGTTCATTCTCATAGTAGGGCGTTTGCTTTGGGAGAGTTTGTCTCCATTCTTACAATTCCCCTTTCAACCCTTTTCAATTTGCTTTTATTATCTGTTTTTACTATCATCCTATCATTCTGTAAGACCCATATCATTGGTCAGACCTCGTTCTTGCCCTAAGAAAGAAAAGACAAAGTTACAGCGAGGGAGAAAATTAAGGTTCAAGATATGGAGTTGGGTTTGGTGAACGCACCACTGATAGGTGGATAGGAAGACATTTCTCTCCCCTTTAACTGCAAGATTTGCAAACTTCTCCATTTTTTCCTGCCTCCTTGAGGGAAATGGCAGCCTGGTTTTGTACAGTTCTTGCACAGACAAAAACAGGCAGTGCAGCCATAAGCAGACACTTTTTGCATATTGCTACTTTAAGCAGCTTCCAGCTTTGCATAGCCCTGAAGCATCCCCTGTCTGCTGTCCTTCCAGCAATGCCAGGCTCCCTTCCCTCTCTGCAGTCATTTCATGCTCAGTTATGATGTGCTCTCCTACCCAGCACACCTACTGCCTGTTTGCTTTGTAGCAAATGGGAGGGTTAAAGAAGTGGCCTTTTATAGGCCACATCTGCTCTCTAGTCCCCCTCTCCAGCAACATAAGCAGCTTTTGCCTAGGTCCCTAATCATCCATAATCTTCTCCTTCCTGCCTGATTAGCTTCTATTCCTGCCAATTTGATGCTTTTCTTGAACACCCACTCCATCATTCTCTGATTCTCTAATAGTCTATAGAAAAAAGAAGTACTTTCCCTTTTCTTTTTTTTTTTCTCCTTTACTCTCTCTTGATGGCTCAACAGCTTTCCTCTTCATAGTCCTCTCCAAAAGATCTGGCTTATTATTTAGAATATATCAACCATGAGAGGTGAGTCAAACCTCTGAATATCTTCTTGTTTTTTTGAGTCTCAAAAATACTGACACTAAAGCAGTCCAGTTTCCTCATGCACAAATGTATCAGGACCCAGTGTATCAGGGTCATCTGAAAAGGATACCATTCTATCTTGGAATAACTACCCAACCAATTCTAATGACACTTATCTTCTGTGCAGGATAGTTAGCAACTTATCCTTTGGCTGAAACTGTAAGATCAAGAGATTCATCAGCATCATTGTCTTGAAGGCACACAGTATTAATTTGAATTTCCATGCAGGAAGTCTTATGAAAGTTGCATTTAAGGTGTAGAGTGAACAAAAACAAAGAATTTTGCACATCAGACTTTTTTTTATTGTCACCTCCTATGCACAAAATCCAAAGTTTTGTTTGACTAATAAATCTTGTTCATTTATAAAATGAAGATATTGGGTCAACACTTTCCATTGGACCTTGGTGGTTACCCTTAGCTGATGCATGCTGTTGGTATAACTGAGTATTTTTGTTATTGTAAGGAGGGCATCTCTACCTTATTATAAGCTTCTTTTAGCATGTATCATATTCTTCTGATAGCTGGTATGGTAGTATCTCAACACCTCTGATAAGAAGTTCCTTGTGTAGGCCCTGAGGTTTTTGAAGCACATTGTTCATTTTCAGGATTATTATGCGTTCTTTCTTAGATGTAGGGTTATTCTCTACAAGGTTCATATGAAATAGCCAAGAACAATATTACACATCTAAATGTCACAATAAAAGCATGTCAAGAAATCAAAGAGCTTAACTGTCTCTCCAAAAACAGACCTGAATGCTCCATTTTTGGCAAAAGTTTTCTTTATTTTTCTTATTTATTATTTTGTCACAGCAGCTCTGCTTTCCAACCAGGGATCTGGCTCCCATCAAGCTATGCACAGATGGCAAGAGAATTAGCACAAGCAACCCATGAGACATTGCTGGGTGCCCCACATAGCCCTGTCAGTCTAGCTCTGGTCAGAATATTATTATCCTTGTTCCATCTTTGCTTTGGGAATTTATTTACAAAAATTAAACTCTACCCTTCTCCAAGCTTCAGAAATAAAAGATTAAATGCACAAGCAAAGTTATGTGTTCTTGCAGACCGACGATTGTCAAGCAAATGTGTTTTGAATGTAAATTTTGAATGGGGCAGCAGAATTCTCTCATATTTGGAATTTCTGCATCTCCTTGCAATGCAATTCCATTTTCTCATAATGTGTGAGTGAAAGAATAAAGAGTGAAAAAATTTTCCCAGGGAGAGACTCCATCATTCTCCTCTGCATTGCTAATTGGAAAGTAATGGAAAAAAGTAGCCACTCAAGCCCATTGCCTGAAGGCTAAGGAGAGATATTACCATTTAAAATCCAATCACAGTCTCAGAGTACTCCCCATTCATATATCAGAACCTTATGCTAATGATATCCTATGAAGGAAACGGTATATCTATCAGATCAGATTAAAAACAAAACTGGGGAGTTTTCAGAGATAGTATTAATCTGGTGATACTTAGGTAGCAATCTCTACCCTTCAGCGTATTTCACTATGGAAATCCACTAGACGTGCAGGCTTCAGCAGAAAAGGCCCAGTTTTGCTTGGCTTGGCAGAGCATAACATGTTTGGTCTCTGTGCATCACAGTGTATCTGTAAATCAGCAAGTTGGTCTCTTGACTTGATTGGTAAAACAATTTTAGGAGAGAAGTATGTATTGAATAAAGTACACAGCTTAACTGGTGCCTCTCTAAACCATTAAATCTTCCAAAAATGGATACTGCAAATACTGCATAAAGATAGGCTTAAAACTGAGTGGTACAAACTTTGGCTTCCTAGAATCACCACAGTTACACTTAGAGCCATTGGTAGAATTAGGGTGTTGGATCACACCATGGATGGACCTATCCATTACACATGATATGAAATGGGCTCTCCATATGCTCCAAGTCCCATGGCAGAGGAGATGCACATTAGAGCAGCTGGGCGCACAGCTGCCACTGTGTCTTCAGAGAGCAAGAACTGGGAATTTAGCACATACCCCCATCTTTCACTCAGTTTTGCTCAGGCTGCCTGGCATCCCCTCAACACACCAGGTGATCTTTAGCTAATCTAACCAAAGTTCCTTTGCACTAATGTTGACTTAAAGAAGCTTTGGCATTAAGTTAAATAAGTGATGATTTTATTGCCCTTTTTCCTGCTGTGGTTTTATCTCCAGCTTTTTGCCAGCTCTGCCTTTTTACTGCCTTCCATGATGCACATTAAAAGGCAACAAGCAGTTTTAACTCCGAACATCGAATGTTAGATCAAAATATACTTCCAAGACAAATTCATTCTGTCATGATTCTTAGCAATTTAAAATAATTCCACTTTAGCTAAATTTTAAACCAATTTATATATAAATATATATATTGTTTTTAAAGGCTTGTTTTTAACAAAATGTCACTGCACAGTAATCTCTCTCTCGCTCTCTCTCACGCACACAAATATTACCTACTATAAACTGTGAGCAATAAAGATGTAATAAAAATAAATGCATATTTTCTTTCTAGTGCACCTTTCATTTTTCCAAAAGGCTGGTCTGCTGACAGACTGACTTACTAAGAAATTTTATTTGAATTTATAAATAACTTGTATTCACTGATCTAAATTAAATGAATATTGTAGGGATAGTGCTACAAGTAAAAATATAATGAAGAATAATGCAAGTTGAACAAAACCAGGTTTGAAATATTCATCATGTAAAGGAATTATCATTCTATTTTACATTCTTAATATAACTGACATCACAAACCAAATGCCCTTAAGAGTTAGAAGTGCTTAGAAAATCAAATCTTTGAATCAATATTAAAACCAATTCTGGAATCACTCAGAGGTTACATGATATGCAGAAGGTTCTGGATGTAGCAGCAGCTTCAATTAATTTCACCTATTTCCTTTCACTGCCATTCTACATTACTCTGAAACACACTCAACCCAATCCTCATGATTCCCGGGAAGAGTGACTAAGACAACATAAAGGTCTGGAGGGCTCCATTACCCATATATGAGTAACACACACCTGCAAGGGAACACCTTGTCTCAGGTTCTTTTTCACTATTTTCAACATATTATGGAACAACAATATTGCAAAATGTCTTTGAGATCAAAATGAGATCAGCTGCTGAACAAAGTGGGAAATGTGCACTAGTTCAATTGTGGAGAGATTTAAGTAGGGAGTCTTACTCGGATCTCTGAGGCTGAGGTGCCTCTGTTCTGAGGGATTAAACAGAGTACACTGCAATCTATCTTACTCTCTTTCTGATCAGATTCCTCATCATGCCCTCATCTTACAGCATATTGGTTGTCCCTGCACCCTGATCAGATGCTGGATTGAGAAGCTCTAAATGCACAGAGCAGGCCACAAAAGCAGCTCTGATCCTGACACTGCATGCTGGTGGGCAATCACAACAGCCAGGGGAGGAACACAAAGCTCCAAGCAATAATCCTGTTAAAGCTTCCTCCTCAGGGCTTGTTTATTATCCACAAAACAACAGCAAGTCAACCGCAAAACACATGGCAATGATCCCCAGAGGCTCTCTGAGCTTCAGTCAGCCAGGACAGAGGGTCACACTTGTCCCTCTGATCACATTCTTGTTTTTATCCTCTTCCTCCAGCAGCCATATGACAAGCAAGGATCGATTTAACAGCTTACTGACTACATTTACCTTTTACAGCAAGTTTGCATTGAAACTCAACTGGAGGAAATTGAAATTCAATGCGTTTGCTGTATTTGAACAGAAAGTTGCATCTCTAATGTTGATGACAAATATTATGATGGCCCTCAAATTAAGGCATTTGTTACCACAGTTAAAAGACAATAGAATATCAGTAGAAATATCATCCCCAAGACAATAGCTGAAAACATTTTCTATCTAGGTATCTTACTGGCTGGCTGGCTTATTAGGCATACTTTATATAAACTTTTCTAGGTTTTATCTAATGGGGTCCCTGCCAAAAAACAGTAATAATAAAAAAGGCAATTCAGCACAGGTTTCTCAGAACAACCAGAGGGAATCTACTACTATGCAACTTTCTGTCATAGCCACAAGGAAAAAAAAAAAAAAAAAAAAACTGAATTTTGAAACCTAGCTGTACTGCGTTACTTTTTTCTCATTTGCATTATTTGTTAGATGTACTCTCCAAGTTAGTACATTTTTTTTTTGGATCTGGCCCTGTGCTGCATGACTCTGCAAACAGGATTTACAAAGGATGCATGTTTGATTTTCAACATAGAACTGCAGTAGAAAAATCCCATCCCACATTCGAAGAAGGTTCCCTCTTTGTCTGGAAAGGCTACTCCGGTATTATTCCAGCAATACATTGTATTATTCCAGCAAGCTGTCTTTCTTTTGTTGACCACAAAATACTATTAGCAGCCAAATTACAAAACAAACAGTTCCCTTCTGCAACAGAACTCCTGCTGTAGTAGCCTGTCAGAAGGCCCTGAGATACAACACATAGTAAAGAGTGCACTCAACCTAAATGAAGAGGTAGGTCATGCTTAGTTTCTATACCATCATAGCCATGATCCAGATCTAATTCAAAACTGGCACCTGGAGGCAATCTCGTGTTCAGAGATGTATATGAAGCAAATATAAAAGAGTATAGACATAGCCAACGATACATCCAAATTACAACTGAGATTCAATGACAGCATATCAGGGGATCATATGGCTTGTGAGCTAAAGAAAAACTTACAGTCTAATAATGAATTCTTAGTTCCGTGCAAATACAGAAAGTTATTAGTCTAGTTACAATGACTTCTATTAAAATAATTGCAGCTTATTCCTCTTGGTAGTTTCTCATAGAATAAAAGTCTGCATGTGAAAAAAGTGGCCCATTCTCCACTGTTTCTTCCTTCCTGTGTGTTATTACTGAGTCACCAGCATCAAGATGTTTTATATCATCAAGTAGATTGCATTGGTGTTTATGAAGTTCTGCCTCTGTAGCATGTTCAGAACTGCCAGAGTCTATATATTTAACTGGTTTATCTGCTCATCCAGGTGTGGTGGCATGCAAATTCACTCAGAACAGACAGTAGAACCAATAATCATGCAGCAGGATTTATACAGACTAGCAGCCTCAGTACAGAGAAAAGGAGTACTTTTAATCATAATTAAGTTCAAGAACTTTGGAAATCAAGCTTAATTAATCATCAGGTTATAAAGGCATGTTTTCAGCAGAGGTGGAGTCCAGGGTGGAGGTACGGATTCAAGACTCATTGCAATGTCTACTCTTTCCAACATGCAACATCAAGAATATTATCTTTTAAACAAGAGATAGTGGAGAACAAGAGACTTCCTCATCATAGTAAACAACAACAACAACAAATGTTACAAATATATTGATATGACCAAAAATTAAGGTTGTATGTAACACTACAAACAACAGTTCACCAGTTTATGTGGAATAAAAAATACCTATTGCATATTTTGCAGGAATGAATCAACAATATTTTAAACTATGATTCAGGAGTATGAAACAAACTTTAAAATTTTCAATATCTTACTACCTTGAGTTTATTGAGAAACCAGATTCGTTTTATTTTAAGGGTTGTTCTAAATTCCATCGCCTGTCTAATTCCATTGTCTGTTTTCTAAGGTGCTACTACCAATGTCAGGGATTGTGGGAAGGATTATCAATATATTGTCTGCCAAGCTGTTTCTGCCCTCAGCATCCTCAGAAGGCACTACAGTTCCTAGCTGCTAACCCAGCTCTTTGTCTTTACCTTTCCCCTGCCTCTAGCAAAAAACCTGCCATGGACATATTTTTGCAGCAAGCTGTTTAGGGGTTTTATCTAGCAATGTGGCACTGACAACGGAAAATCTGATTGGACTACTTGTGTACACACTTATTTTCCTACAATATTCATGGCTAGCAGTTAATTCATCTGACAAAAAGAGCAGACAGCTGGGTTGTTCTAAACCTGGAAGTAGATATCTTTGCCAGGTAGAAATACCTTAAGCCATCATGCCAAAGCTGGAAAGGTCAAGATGATGAAGAGCCAGACTGCCTGTGAGGGACCAGTCTCTTTTTTGTGTAACTGGTGAAGGAGATGAGTCACTATATTCCACCTGTAGGGAACCATTTATTAAATGGGTCAGAGACTGCGTATTTTAGAAGTAAGGCTGTTGGCTATAAAATGCATACACGAGCTGTATGTGCACAGAAATAACACTGTCAGGATTGCCCTTTAGAACATTGATCCAGCACCAGCAAACATCAGGGAAGAGTACAGAACAGCTCACTCCAAGTATAAGCCATGAACATTATGTTATTGGATTGCAGTGAAAACAAAATAATACAAATAAAGCAAGCCTGATAAACTCATAATGCCAAATGTTTTTCACCCTAATACAGTACCTGCAAACAATCTGCACTGCTGCCCATAAGGAAAAACTCATTTTGATAATCTAAATATTTGCCTGCTAGTCCCAACTGATTTGTCAGTAACAGTGTTAATGTGCAGGGAATGGTAATGCAATGATTTCAAAAGCGCTTTTATTCTTTCTTTGATATTCCAAGCATCGCAGTTGCTGTCCCTGAACAAGAAAATCACATAATTACTTCTGCAAAGAGGCTTGTCATAATCCAATGCTTAGTACAGACCTCTTCTTTCTTCAGAATGTGAACTGTGAAATGCTAAACTCAATAGGAAAAAGGCAACAAATGCACACATTTTTCAATAAAAATGGTCTTGTGCTGACAAAATCATAGCCTGCTAATGCACCTCTTAGTATGATAAATGTGAATGTGAAAGCTGAACAATGTAACTTTCCTATCAAGTTTTTCATTTACATAGGTTACTTCAAGGTCTCCATTCAAATTATTTGGTCTCTTAAATGAAATCAACAAACATGAACCGTTCCTTAGCATCAATTTCTCTCTGTTTCACTTCTTTCAAACTCCCCCCAAGCACTGAACTTGACAAGACCTAAATGTGATGCAGCAAGTGAATTGCCCATTATATAGTAAAGATGAGAAAGATCCCATGACAGCTGATATCAAGGCAATAAAAGAGAGCCTGAGATGAGATAGAATTAGTTTATCACATTTTTACATTTTTGTTCATGATCCTACAGTTAGCAGTAAAAAAAAAAAAATAATAAAAGACACAGGATAACAACTTTATGTGGAACATAGGCTACGGTAAAGCTGGGGTGAGAAGCTAAATTACTGAAGCATAATTTTTCCCATTGCCTTTTACTTTTTCTCTCTTTGAACTATGTACAGCTCTGGCATTTCTGTTGACCCCATTCAATCAGAAAGACATGGGGACTAAAGCAATGACTTAAAAGGAAAAATATGAATGCAAAGGAACATAACAGTGAAAATCCTGTGTACACAAAAATGAAGAATGCACTGACAGATCCCACTAGGGGCCTTGTTTTTGACAGCTTTGCCTTATGCTTGAATAATTGCTGGTTATAGCTGTAGTAAAATTACAGATTGCAAAGGCTTGCCCTCTGGCCCTGAAGGTGAGAGGCATGGCATAGCTCCCATTCACATGGCTAAACTCTTTCCAACTCTTACCATCCCAAGCAGGGTGGCTATGTCCAAACCATCCCTGGCTTCTGCTACTTCCCAGCTTGCACCAAGATAAAAGATGCTGGCTGGCACCTGCCACAGCATGGCAGAGAATATACCAGCTATGCCAGTAACTGCACTCAAGACTGTGCCATGGCCATATTTTAGCTCCCTGATATAGATATGGGCACTATGGGGGTAGCACTCAAAAGCTGATACTTGGGTTGAGAAGTGGGACCTTGCAAGTCAAGTTCCTTTCCTCTTTCCCCTCTCTAGCACTGTAAGAGGCCCTTAGTATGCCAGCCTCACTGGGAGAATATGGATATACTTCCCAAATTGCCTCCATAGGTTAACGTTGATTAGAAAGCTATTCCTCAAAGGAAGAGAACTCACCCTGAAATCCACCTCTAAAGGACAATGAAATGCCACTGAAATATAACAGCACTGGGGACAGGGAAAAGCTCTGCCAATTTCCCCTGAGGCTGGGAGAAGAATATAAATTGTAGTGCCCTTTGAAAGGAGAAGAGATGCATCTTACAGAACGATCCTTCACTTCTCTATATTCCCATTGCTTAGCTAGCATGGAGATTAATGGCAAACTTGCTTGGTTCAATTTGATTCTCCTGGTAGAGAAAGAAAAATGGTTATTGGGGAAAAAAAAAAAAAAGAAGAAGAAGAAGAGAAAAGGCAAAAAGAGAGGGAGAGATGCCGGAGGAAGAAAAGAGGCAAGAGTTATCTGCTGAAATCCAGCAGCAGTATTTTTTTAACTAGAACTACAGTCAGATGACAATGGGAGACTGAGCAAAAGCAACCAAAGTGGTAACCTCAGCCAGGCAAAGCATCATATGTCAAAGCATCATCAATCTATCTCTGCTCCGTGGTTTGTCTGTTTGCTCCATTTGCAGCTGCCTCCCTTTCCCTCCCACATTACTCACACCACCTTTGCTGCAGCCATACTACACCCAAGTGGGAAAGTTACACATTTTCACCACGATGCAGGAGCTGCCCCTTTGATACCCGCAAACAACTTCCATGCTGATCTAGTCTTCATAGATTGTAGGTGCCTTGGGTAAACTCCCTCTTACTTTATGAACTACGCCAAGAGATAGCCTCATTTTAGCTAGTTCCTGGACACTAACAGAGCATATATCTCTAAAGAAAGACTGTATGTATTAAATACATGTAAGGAAAGGAAAGGAAGGAAAAAATGCAGAATGAAAAAAATCACGTACAAAATCTAATAATGACAAAAGAAAAGTATTTCAGCTAAACCAGAAAAACAATATTGTGGTTTTAGGTCTTTTAAAAATAATTAAATTATGACCTTGATCCTCAGTGATGCTCAGATACTCATCCTCCCCTGGTGGTCCCAATTACATGCTACAGCTTTATTAGAAAAACAACACAGTTCTCAAATTGCCACACATACATCTCTGAATACCTTTTAAAATTAGCTTCCATGCTTGAGTGAACTAAGAAATAGTTTACTTTATAAGAAATATAAAGCTATTCCTGAAAAGTGGTGAACTTTTTAAATCTCACTAACCAACAGCACTCTAAATACCACTGATTACAGTCTGTACATACCTTATGCATAGGAGAAGAAGCAATCCCTAGAAGGAAAATAGTCAGGGAGTAAGGAAACATATATGCAGTTACATAAACAATGCAAAAAAAAAAAAAAAAAAAAATTCTTTCTATATGCCAGGGGTATAATTCTTGCAAAAGTCATAATCAAGAGGAGCAAGTCTTTGCATGATAAATTCCTAATCTGAAAAAGCAATGATGTTAAGAGCACAGGTAAAGTTGTTTTCTACATTTCTACAGTTTACATTTGAATAAAATTACATAAAAATATAATTTACTATTAAAGCTGTGATATGAAATTGAAAGAATTGCCTTTTTTTTTCTGTGTCATCAAAAAAGCAATTTAAAATTGAATAAAAAGGGAGATGTTATCTGAACTGTAGGTGTTGTGAAAACTGTGCAGTGAAAATTAAAATACTAGTTTGTGCTGCAGCCATAAATTACTAAACTAATTATCTAGTAGCAGGCATAACTGAATCATTCAAAGGGGTAATTAGCAATCAGACATAATGAGTACTGCTACTATTTCTTGTCATACTGTATTTAGCTTCTGTGCAGCCTAGAGGAACTGAATTATTTCCTACCCTTCTCGGAGGGCATTACTGCTATATTGAGTGCATCAGCCCATATTATTACTCCCAGTAGTTTAATTCTTCATTGGACTGCACACTTCTGATTTCTCCTGTCAAGGTTTTGCCTGATCTCCTGGGTCCTTTTAAGCAGATAGCATCGTCACAGTCTCCTCCTTGGCCTTAGTGTAAATGTAAACTGCAACATAATCAAATTATGTGGTTCTTTTGTTATTTTTATTGTATTCCTGTCCCTGAACATATGCTGCATCTCATAGACTGTTCCTTTATATATATATATGTTATATATATATATATATATTTCACTTCTCAGATATTACGCAAACTAGACAGTGGAGGACCTCCCTAAAACTCTATATGCACAGACTATAGTGAGAAGTTAGATGATGCTGAGTTTTCAATTAAAAAGTGTAAAACCAAGCATGGGGGTGATCAAAGTCAATTTGGACTCCATCTCATTTTTTCCGGATATTTTGATATCTACATTTCTCAATAAGAAAAAAAAGAAACAAACAAGACCAAAAAGAAAGAAAAAAAAAAAAGGCCTAGATATCACCCATATTTGGAAAAAGGTAACTCCAAGACTTTATATTTTTCATTTAATACATTATATTTTTGATTTAATTTAGCATTTATTTTCAGCCAAACAATCTCTAGTTGATTGTTACAAGCATCAAATTATTGATGACCTCTTTTTTTTTTCTCAAATCTTTTGTATACGCACATATTCACAAAAAGATGATTATCACAGAGTTCAGCAGAGTTCATCTGTTTTATGAAAGCCAGATTCTACCACCATCTCTGCACTTTTGCAGCACAGTTCAAGGACCATCACTAGATTTTGCCTCAGCAGAGAAGCATATTACCTGGGAAAAGTAGTGCAAGTAGTGTTATGTAGTGAAGGAAAAAGTATTACTGTCTGATATGAAAGCTCCAGAGTTTATTAAACAAATGTTAGACAACATTAATTAATTACTAATTAAGAGCTAACATTCAAATTCTCTTCAAACGCTGCTTCAAGAAAAAATTTCTGCTTCCCTCAAGTCTACTGTCAAGCACTCTTTATGTTTCTCAAGTCCCTGCAGAGATCTGGGGTAATACTAAGCCACCTTGTAATGTATTGATGCAATATAGCAGCAGCACAGAAGTGGTTATAACTATTTTCAGAAAAGCATTTCCCCGCTAAATATAGCATAACTTATAGGCGATGAGCTTGGTCAAAGTGCCTGAGTACTATCCCCCAATCCTGACCTTTTTCTGTGGAAACTTGCAGTGATCATACCATTTGCTGGAGCATTGCAGAGAAAGGAAAAAATGCAGTTCAGGTTTATTGACCATCCTGCCTATGGAGCAGGCTCTTCAGCACATCATTTGCGTGCTTACTTTTGTGCTTGTACAAAGGCCAGCATTTGGCACATGTGGGCTTGGCCCACATTTCCCAGAACAGATTAACATAATTTAGAGCCAAATTAGCATTTGTGACTGAGCAAACACTGTTGACTGCAACATCAGGGTTGTTCCATTCAAAAACCAAGACAGGGTTTCTATGAGTTAACTATTTAGTTAATGTTTACTTGTCAGCAATAGTCAACATTGAATAGGCTGCTTAAAAAGTCTGCTTATTTTTCCACTAGTTTCCAGAAAGCGTCAATTTTTTTTTTTCTTTTTCTTCTTTTCTTTTTTGAAAGAATGTCCCTCAAAATCTCGATGTACAAATTTGATAAGGTATACTGCAAAAGTTTGTTGTATTTTCTTTTTTTGCCTATGTCCTTTTACAGGTACATTGAGTCTTTGGAAGTTCAAGGTACCTTCCAGTTCCATGGGTTTGGGCTCTAGATTTAGGCATAGGGATTGTACTGACTATTTCATTTAGATATTATATTAGTACTATGGCTGCAAACCTGAATACCTTTTATCAGTCTAAACAGATTAACGCAGAGTTCAAAATAATCCTGAATATTAGTAGCTTTGTAAATCAACTCGTGAATCAAATGCAGTACACTTCGCTACACATTTTAAATGAGTTCTTACTAATTATAGAAAGATGCAACTCTGAATTCTCAATATTTTGTGCAATCTAAACTAAAATATACTATGATTTTTTAGCAGATTACTGAGATTCTTTTTCAGTTTGTAATTTTCAGTCTCTTGCTAATTCTAACTAACTATGTATACCTTCAAATTAGAATAATTATGTTTTTTTCTATTGCCATACATTTCTCCAGGAAATACTAGGACATGCTTAATTTTTGCTTATTGAATTGCCTAAGCATCCAAATTTTGCTCTGCGTATAAAAGACTATTAACAAGGTAGATTAGTATATGATTAGGTTAAGGCAGACGTCTAGAAACAAGTTTCAAATTATGTGTTGACTGCATTGGAATTAACCACTGTGTTATTAACATCTAAATATTTGCAGAGAAGTCTCAAATTAAATTTGTGACTATGCTTGTACCAGTTCTCCTCACTGGACGATGTGCTGAATTTGTGGAGCTATAAAAGTCAAGCCTTTATTCTCACCGCAGTTTCATCCATATGTAATCCTTCCATGGCATGACTTATAGCATTCTTCTTTGATGTCAAGCAGTCACTACGAAAGCTCATATTATTTCAAGAAATATGAAGCTCTCTGTTTTCTTTTTCCTTCATCTCTTCACTTCATCCTGCCTCCTCATTATCAAAAGAAGAATTAGGGCATTTTGATTCAAAATGCACATCACACAGATGGGGTTAAAGCTATTCCACTTTGATCTCTGAAAAAGCTCTCAGACTCCTGGATGAAAGAATTCCTCTCTGAGATCTGAGTCCTGTAGCCACTGGCTTCTTCACTGAAATTGTTGAGAATGGGACTACCTCTATGAACACATTCTGCAAGGCTAGTCTTGAACGAATGGATGTAGAGTGCTAACATTCAGTAAAACTACAATCAGATTTTCCTTTCTTGGCAGTGGATGCTTCCTCATTACCAGCACTTACATGTCTTTGGCAACTGATTTAGCCCTGCTATCTAAAGTCTATGTTTTCGCATTCTATCTGTATTAAGCTTTAATCATTTTGTCTCTATGCAGTCTACATAATTTCTCTTGAACTTCTTTCCTTCTCAAGTGATAGTAGATTTCATACCTGATACCTATATAATAAATCTCTAAAAAGCAAATATGTTTCCTCACTTAAATATATTTATTTTAAAAGGTTGGTCCCATTAAGCCTTGTATGAGAAATGTAGTCCTGCAGTTTAAATTTAGACAAATAGCATTCAGAAAGAGAGGCTGAAAAGGCATTATATGCCTATATATTTATGAAAATGTACACACACTGAGACAAAAATCCACCAAATGAATCAAGAAAGATTTTATCTTTCAACCATTTTAACAGAAGCTTGAATATATAAATATCTTAGAGTATTAAAAAGTATGAACTGTAGTTCCCATCCTGTGATTTCAGTAGAACTTTTTAAGGCTTGACCTGTGTCTCTGCATGAAATCTGTCCTCTGTGCAAAATGCACTCTCTATTAATTGTTCTGTTTCTTATAGCCTCTATTAATCCTGGACGGCATCCGATTACTATGTTTTATTGTACTCTAGATGCATCTTTATACAAAGCAACCAGAGAGGGCATAAATGTAAGTAAATGTTTCTTTTTAAATATTGTTCCTAAGTGTAGACTTCATTTTATACAGCATTATTTAAAGTACAGCCATAACCTTTCTTCAAATATCAATTTGAACTTTGAGATTCATTAAGTTTGAATAAGATACATGCTTCTTTTTTTTTTCCCTTTTCCACACGCTGCCAGCAGTTTTGATTTCTAAGTGATGCAGAATTGTGCTAAATTTCATGTTAAAAATTCAGGTTTACTTGCCTATGTCCTTATACCATGACAGCTACAACAAAATATCACTGCAATAAAACCAAGTGTCTCTATTCCCAAAGTTATTATCTAATCAGCCTTTAAAGGTTATTTCAATCAATCACAGATCATTTGTAACTATTTTTCTCATCTCTTTCCATACTTTTAACCATTTTTGCATACACCTGTAACACTTGGGTGATAAGACACTAGGCCTTCATTACAAGCATAGCTCAGGTGTATTATATAAATTGCATTATATAAATAAACCTTGAGGCAACCTTGTGGTTGAATTACAAAGTTTCTGTTGATTGTTGAGTTCTCTATTGAAGACAAAAGCAAAAACAAAACATCCTTTTGATGCAGCAGTTCTGTTTCTTGGATGTAGAAAAAGAAAGGGAAGAAAAATATGTTCTAGCCTCTGAAGTGATAGAGATGCATTAGAGTCGTGATTTATCCTATATTCTTGTCTTATACTGTTTTACATAGATCATACATTGTTATGAAGACAAGGAATGTATGTTCTTATAGGAACAGAGTACAGGTAAAAGGACCACCATCTGGGTGGCAGATTTTAGGAAACTTATTTTCAGAGTCCCAGAGTTCCCGTAGAAATGTCTTCTAAGCATCATCAGGTTTCACTCTTTGCCTTTTACTGCTACATGTCAAATCTAGTTTATTTCCCAGCATAACAAAACAATGAAATAAAAAAAAAGCACACTTTTAGAAGTGCAGTTCTAAAAAGCAGCTGTATTTTTATGGCTCACTCATGGACTAAACTTAGTTACACTAGTGCAGTGGAAAGCAGAATTCCCCCCAGGTTTTCAATATGCAGTTTCAATGACAAACACTTAAGGCAAAAGTTACACCCTCAGATACACTTTAGCAGCTGGAATCTGGTACATGTTTTGAAGACAGAAATTTGCCCCTGAGAAATAAAATGAGGGACATTCTTATAACCTTCAAGGGATGGTCAAAGGAATATGATGCCAAGGGGGCACAGTACCAAAGCTGGCAGAGATGCAGCTGTACCTAGCAAATTTGAATCCTATATTTTAAAGAAAAACATCTACAAAGGTGTTTATTCGGTTTTCTAGATAAATCTGCTAAATTTGCATACCTGTCTGCGATATAAATAGCACTTATTTTTACCATTCTATGCTTCCGTATATATTTTCAATCCATAAAGGCAGAAAAGATTACAAACGAAGTTTCCATTTATGAAGCAATGTCAGCTTTTGAATGCACAGCTATTCATTGCTTTTCCTGTTCTGCTTGTTTTGTAAAACTATAAGCAGCTTACAATATCCTCTTTTACCTCTGTGATTTGATCTGGAATAATTTCAGGATCTTATCTTAAATAAGAGCTCTAGAAATAACTGCTATGCTGCCAAGCTTTCAGTTCTCAGAATCAGAATAAAATATTTGTTAACACCCTGACATTTCCTATTTTTGCATTTTTCAACATTTTCAAACATTGCAAGTATGCCCTTTTCTAGACTGGTGTTAAAATCCAATTAGATTGAAGATGATTTTATTTACAAATAAAGATTCACACATATTCCATAGAAAACCTTGATAATTTGAATTCAATTGCTGCGTGAACAAGTACCCTAGCTTATCTTATCTCTTATTTATATTTCTACTGGTGGGGAAAAAAAACACAGAAAAAAGAAAACAGAAAAGCAGGCATAAAGACTTAACATTGTCATTTTATGACAGACATTACATTTGCTTTAGAACATATTTAAGCTAAATCTGAACTATGTTATAGTTATTATTTCAAAGAATAACAGCCTTGTTTGAAAGATTAACTGCTATTTTATCAAGTTTGGCATTTGAATGCACATTTATTTGGTTGAACAACTAAACTTCAAAAGTTGCTATGAATATTTTTTAATGAAAACATTCAAAGAAGTAGGCACTCCTTGGTCACTGCAGAATGGCCATGTTGCTACTTTGAAATATTTTCTTTCTGCCCTACTTTCAAAGTTATTATTTTTCAAGGAAAATACTTAATTTTTGGTACATATATTCCCTTTCAAAATGGGCAATGCAATTTAAAATAGAAGTAGGTTCTTTGAAATATGCAAAAAAAGTGAGTCAATTTCAAATACAAACAATTATTCTATGATTATTCAATAGGACTTCAGATTCCTCTTGTGTTAGGAAAAAACATTATAAGCAAAGTATCATGGTAACATCTAGAAGTAAGTAATATTTTTAAAATGTATTCTGTAAGAGGAAAGAGTGCATTTCATTTAAATTCACAGTTATTGAATCTACCTGAATTACCTATTGAATCTAGAATTATGTGTCTGGAAATAGCACACACATTTAAAGAGAGAGCTGTTTTGAGGTAACTTTACCAGTGTGTGAAGTTTTCATTCAGGAATAGGACCAGAACTATCAACTACCTTATTTTTTTTTGTAAACCTTATTTCATAGGAATATGAAAGAAATGTTGAAATGCCCATTAGGTAGCTTTGAGCTATAGCTATTCTCTTATTCTCCTAAAGAAAATCTAAGAAGACAGTCTTACAGAACAGAAAATAATGCAAGTTTAGAAGTAAGTATATTTACAAAGACAGCAAGACCTTCAAATCATATATCGTGGACATCGTGGAAGGCCAAACTGAAAGGCATATGTGCATATATAAACTCAGGATACGTGTGAGAATTTATGAAATAATTGGCAAGATATTACTCATTTAATTACAAAATCCCAACAGAATTAAGGAAGAATAGATTTAACAGGTTAAGGTTCCAGTCTGTTTTATTTTGTTTGTTTTCACTGCTGTTCTTACATAATGAACATAATGAATGTTACTTCCAGGGTACTCAAGAAGCTGAAATAGATGCTATCATTCAGAAACAATTAAATGAGTTAAATTTAAGCATTAACTAATAGACTGAGAACATAACAAATAATTTATTTCCTTATGTCCTCCAGTTCTTCTTCACTCTCTTTTATAGACAGGACCTATGGCAGCAAAACCAGCAGGTCCTCAAAATGGTACAAATTAACAGTCTTCTGATCTCCACAGACACACATTGATTTACACAGCTAATGAACAATTTAGGGGTCTAGTAGTTCATTTGTAAACAATACATCAATCTGTTTTATTACTGCTCTTCTACTTCAGTAAGACAGTGGTGTACTACTCACGATGCATTGTGTAAAGTAATCATATAAACAAGAGATTATCTATGAGGATTGCACAGCTGTCATTACAATTTCTATGGGAATCTCACAATTTCTATGTCATGTATGCAACCAGATGTTCATTAGTAAATAGGTTGACCCTGCTTTTTCTTCCTCTTCTCAACTTCATGTAACAGGTCTCTATTTAATACGGAATATCAGAATAATGTTTGTTACACAATCACATTAAAAAATGTCTCTTTTTAGTCAACGTATACATGGGTAAGAAAAGAATAGAAAAGAGGAGAGGAGAGGAGAGGAGAGGAGAGGAGAGGAGAGGAGAGGAGAGGAGAGGACAGGCGAGG
>JAWLRI010000963.1:6840733-6859771 GCA_034781795.1 Crypturellus tataupa | reverse complement strand
AAAGAAAAGAAAAGAAAAGAAAAGAAAAGAAAAGAAAAGAAAAGAAAAGAAAAGAAAAGAAAAGAAAGGAAAAGAAAGGAAAAGAAAAAGAATAGCTTAAGTTGGTATCTCAGTACTCAGACAGAATATGGCAGCACTTCTCAGTGGACTGCCAAACAACTCTAATTTGCCTTTGTTTCCAGGGCTAGAGCGGTCCACAGTCTCTTCCAGAGCTAAAAGAGGGACAACAGTGTTCTTCCTTTTCCAGTAAGTATTTGATCAGTTTAAATATATTTAACAAATTAATATACAAAGGTGGCATGGCTGTAGGAGGAACTAGCTGAGTTAAGAATTCTAATGGGCATTCACAGAGCAATATTGGCAGTATGCACCAAATCTGTATATTGAAGAGATAAAAGTTATAAAGTAATGGTCTGCAAGCTTTGTTCCCTTGAGATAAACACAAAAAACTCAGCTGAAATGGAAATGAATATTCTGTAAAGAAGTTATCACTGCAATTATAACAGCTGAGACTAATTACTAGATTTTTTTCTTTTTGCAATAGATTGTGACAGAGTTGCAACCCATTATAGAAGCATTATTAAAAACAATATTAACAATCTAAGCAACATTTTCAAGGAAATATCCTTAGAACTTTGAATCCGATTCTGTCTCATTTACACTTTACATTAGAATTGAGTCTATATAAAACTTGACAGGGTTTACAGAGCCCAGAAGATTAAATAATTTTGTAAACATGGAACAGTCCAGATGAATGTGTGTGCTCTATTTAAATTATGAGTTGAAAAGGACTTCTGAAGCTGAGCAGAAGGATATGGTTTGAAAATAACTTCTAAAACTAGTTATTAATAGACAGAATAGTATCTAGCACACTTTTTTTTTATTAATACTTTGGTAAAGTTATTGCTTATTTCTAAATCATCTCTTCCATTAAAACAAGTATTGCCTAGAAAGTATAAGTGCAGCTATGCCTTTAAGTCTACCACCATTTCTTTACTCCTCTAAATCATGCCAGTGAATACTACCGGCAAGTTTGAGAGGATGCAGTGGCAGCACTAGTGTTCCTACTGTACTTTAGATATTCCAGGATTGTTTAAAGTAATGATGCACTATACATTTCCTTATGAATCACTCATCAGTGTAAAATGAACGTAGAACACTATGAATCTAAACACTGTACCAAGTAAGCCCTTTGTAATCATTGCTTCATTTATTTCGACTTTTCACACATCTCCCCATCCCTCAAGAGTCACTGGGCTGCGTGCCCAGATTTTGATCACCTGTTCACAAGAGCATAGAACATTTTGAAAGAAGTATTAATCAGATCATGATGCAGCTAGACGTATTTTCCCCTCATTTGCCAAAACTGAGCGGATACAATAAATGTTTAAGTTGAGCAGAGCTAGCCCTAGACAAATATTCAGGGAAATTCCAAACAGAAAACACTATTTAATTCTCTATATCCTTTTAATATAAGTAGTTGAAATATTCTCAGAAAGAATATAATAGTTATGGGTTCCAGAAAAAAAATGCATTGGCATTTTCACAGTCAAAACTTCACAAAAACATGTTAACATCTAGATTATAAGCGCCTAGGAGTTGAGTCAGAAGGGGTGGGGGGGATTGAAGCTCACAGACCTACAAACATGCATGTATTCACAGAATATTAAAATAAGAGTCATATATACCATTAGTTTACACAACAAATGCTCATAGTATCTCCATATGTGCAACTATCTCCATGACCAGGAGTCATGCTGCAGGAATGGTGCAACTCAATATATTCTCATGCTCCAAGAATGCTGCAACTCAATAGATTGCATCTCATCATACACACAACAAAAAAAAAAAAAAAAGATTCCAAAAAGCCAACTAACTAACTCAAAACACAGTAAATCCATGCTAAGGTACATTTCTTTTTTTTTTTTTTTTTTTACAGCATCATAATTTTTAAGTCTTCCAAGAAGCTAGTTTAGCATCCTAAGGATTTTAAGGCTGTTCTAACTCCCATTATATTTGAGATATGAGTAAACCAAACAGTAGTGTTTTTCACAATATGAAATCCTCACAAGCTAACTCAATTTTAAAAAAAAATTAAAATTACAGCAAATTTTCACTGACTTTTAAAGTGACTCTAAATACTTCAGTTGAAGCACAGCTGACCTTCAAACCACCTCTCCAAATGCCTAACTCATCCACTACACCGTTCATAATTTCAGCAGATGGTTATAGTTTTAATATGCACATGTGAACTTTATAAAGTCTGTTTTCATCTTCAGAGAGGAGACAGGGAGATGTGTCAAGGTCATGAAAGTCTTCACTTTGCTCTATGACTTGATGAGAGGGAGAAGGCAGGAAAGGAGGAATAAAAAAACACTTGACAGTATTTAGTCTTCTGTATTACTGAGTCATTGCCAGTAACAAAGGAAAATTCAGACATTCTTTGCTGGTTTCAGTATTTTATTTTATTTTATTTTATTTTATTTTATTTTATTTTATTTTATTTTATTTTTTAAACATTGCCCCACCTCCCCCTCTATAATAAGTAGTTTCTTTACTTGACCATAAAAAAGAGTAATTGACATGACTACCAGTGCTGCAGATAATCATGATCAATATCTCTCCCTAGTTCTACTCAGTAAACAGTCCCTTTGATTTAGCATGTGTAATACATCACAGTTGAGATTCCAGTTCTTAAAGAGATTGAAAAAAGGAAAACACTTGCCCAAGTGCTTTTTATTTCTCACTTCATCCTTAACAGGATTTCTTCTAAATGTATATTTTTATTGTTTCATTTATACATTAACTTTCCCAGCTCATGCAGATGTTGCAATATGAATCTGTGAATATATTAATGAATATAAATCACTCCCTACACCAGATAATGAGCATTATACTGACTACTATTGTGTGCCTCATCATTATAAGAAATGATTAAATACCCACTTACTGTCAGTGTTAGCATTTCTCGACGTTTTTTTTTCCATTTCAGAGCTATGCTGAGGGAACACTGCCCTATTCTTGCCACCCACCAGCAAACTTAGGAAACCAAAAAACAAGTTTAAAGCAGATGATTTTCTCAAGTATCCTTTCAACAGAAATATAAATGGAGACTGATATGGCTGGAATGCGCAATGGTGTAGACAGAAGAAACAGATTCACAGAAGAAGGGATTGGCCATGCTGATCATATCAGTGATATATGAAGTGTGGTTATCATCTTTTCAACATTGGCTAATATTAGGTGCTTCCAGGCAAGTTTTGAACTGCTGTATCAGACAGTTTTACAGAAATACACTTGCTAGATAAATGTATTCCTAATCCTCCAAAGTCACAGAGTGCCTAGAAGCATGACAGCTGATATTTCTTTCATTTTTTATAATCCAATTTAGTACAGCTGAAATCAGCTTAAAGAATGAGTTAATAGAAAACATCAGAATGATTATCTTAGTTTTCAGGATAAGCATTCTGTTAAAATAGTAACTAAAAACATAAAAGATATAGGAAAAAAACTCAGTATGCAAAAACAAGTGTGATGAAAAGGAAAATATAGTGCATGAGTAGAAAAATGGATTTGAAATGTTAAGAGGACACCAAGCAGGGATATCCAAATTTCTGTCCCAGTGAAGCAGTGAAGTAAAAAAAAAAAAAAAAAAAAAAAAAAAAAAAAAGCTTCATACAGGCCAGTCCAGAAGTTTGAAACTGAGGAGTAATTTCATATTTCCTCAGTAAGGAAAAAAAGAATTTGGGGTAGATACATTGATATTTGCAGAACAAAACCTAGGTAGGGTGGAGAGAGGAGAAAATAGAAATGCTTTGGAAATTAAGCCATGAATTAAAAAAATAAATATGAACAAAATAGACCCATTGTTTACCTCTCATTCATCTATCATCTACACAAGTCTCCCTTGTAATTCTGCCATTGGTGATCAGCCAAGCTGACACAAACTCCTCCAAAAATTAAAATTTTAGAGTGTTGATACATCAGTTAGTACTGTTAAAATAAGAGAAATGACAACAAAACAGAAAAAGCAAGGAGCAGAGGAATGTATGTCTCACTTAGGACACACATCATAATTTTTAAAATCTTGTCAAGAAGCTGATTTAGCATCCTTTGACTGGTGGCTAGACAAAGGTGATGAAGAAACAGCATTTTCTCCTTTACGATTGAGCAGGAGTTACATTATTATAAAATACAACCATCCTCATGGGCATAAAAACTACTACCTTTGTCCTATAGTTTTGCAGAATCTTTTCTGGATTCTGCAGATTTAAGACACCTGAAGCAACAAGCACAAGCCTTTTTTTTTTTTTTTTTTTTTTTTTTTTTTTTTCTCCCCTTAAACATATTAACCTGTGCAGAGAAGGCACTTAGGCAGCCCTCTCTGCTTTGTAAAGGCTGTTGATAAGGACCTTGGTAGACCTTAAAGTTTGAGATTTCTTGAGATACTACTGGCTTTTGCCTGTGACTTAGCACTTGTATAAGCTATTACTCAAAGACTAACAAATGCTGGTCATGCCCATAGCTTGACACAGCTTTTAGAATAACAACCTTTAGCAGACCTTGGAGACTAGTCAGAACACTCTCATTTTTAGGTGGATTTCTAGGCTATCTAGGCCATAATCTCTGCTCTTCCTCGGTTGACTCAAATGGCAAGTTGTTTTGAGACAAGAGGAAGAAAGAAATTTTAGAGATGAAACTTCTGAATTTAAGTGAAAAGATTAATGAAAGTATGCTTTTTGGAAGCAAAATATATTTCTTAGCACTTCTTAGGTTGCTGCATAGGCCTAAGATGATGGGAAGTTCAGTTTGGACTGGACTCTCACTTAATCCTGAAGGGACTGGAAGTTTATTATAAAGGCTTTTCGTACTTCTAGCAACTTATTAGAAATTAAAGTGACTTTAATCAATTTTATCTTCAATATAACTAAGCTGTTGATATTAAAACAAATTGGAGGGTTTATGGAATACTATTTTGGTTATTTACTTTGCTATTGATTAAAATATTTATTATTCTTGTTCTAATTTCTTGCACACCCATTTCAACAGGGGCTTCTTAAAACAGAAACGATGGGAAAAAAAGTTGTTGTTCTTATTATTATTATTACTATTATTATCATTTAATACAGGAACATCTGTGCCAGACTAAACTGTTTTCTGAGAAGTTTATGTAAGCCAAGCAATAAGACATTAAACTTTGAGATTCTCTCCAGCTCTAGGGATGCATGAAAGAACTCAGTGGTAGCTATTAACTCATAAGCCTGAATTTCAGGTAAGCAGATCTCCTAATAGCAGAGGTTTTATCCCTCAGCAATCTTACTATTTGACACATTCTGTCTGAAAACAATGTTGTCTGCAACCATTGCAGGAGAGAATAAGAAAAAGATATTATGAAGTTGTGTTGGCCAGAGGATAAATTTGGAATTGGCCAAATCTTCATCGTAGAAGATAAATCAGGAAAGTAGGGGAAGAGTTAGACTCATGGACACATTGGAGGACTGACTTGAAACTTGAACCAAAGAATATTTTAACTGAAAGTAAAATAAAATAAAATAAAGTATGTATTTTGTTTTCGTCATTCGGTTTACTCTTTGGCTAGCTATGAGAAGGAGTTTTTTGTTTGTTTTTGCTTATGTTTTTGTTTGTTTGTTTCTTGCACTCTCCTGACAAAGTGAACTCTAAACACAGACTTCCTACAAAACTGGAGCTCTAGCAACACTTACGTGCAACCAGTATGTACCTGCCAGTAGGAAACTGTGTTGGCTAACATGGACAGAGGAGACGTGAAGTTACTATGTCATGAAATAGCAACAGAGATATTGCTAGCGAGGCCTTGCATATACCAGGATGGTTACAGCACCACCCTTCCCAGCTACATCTTCGAGAATTCCCCCTCGCTCATGAAGCTTCCAATACTCATGTGATTAAATAGAAAAGTCCAGAAGTAAATCCAACAACAAAACCAGCAAACAAACAAGTATTTTTGAACATATTTTTAAGCTGTTCATTACCTGGTTATGCAGAACCAGAACTTGCAAGAAAAAGAAGGGAGACTTGTGAGCAAGAGTAGGGGCTACAGTAGCTCGTGCTTTGGAGAGCTTATGTGAAGGGATAAGCATACCTTGTATCCTGCATTTCATACAGATCCAGATGATGAGACAGTCCTTAACACCTTTTTTTTTTTTTTTTCCTGATCAAGAAAATTAAGAAAACATCCAAACAATCTGGTCCTAGGTACCATAACCTGAGTTAACCGTAAGTGTCTAGGTGAGAATGGGCCACCCTTAGCGGCATCATGCGCTTGGATATTTATAACAGACCTATGTCATAAGAAAGGTGTGATTTCTCCACAGTGCTACCACTAATTCAATGATATTTTTCAGTGTCCTGATAGCTCCAACCCATTTATATAGTACATTTTTCATGAAGTCTAGCAACTTAGTACTTCAACAGGCCATAAAATATCTTTATGAAGTTTGGCAACAACGTTATGAATAAACTGAAAGCCTGAGAGTTGCACTTTGTCAGATTCAGTGATGTGGCAGATTCATGGATAGTAGGGAAAAAAGGGCAGCTCCTGGTTTCCTCTTCATATAGTACTGTTTAATAAACAACAGAATGCTTGCACAAAAATTCCCCTAAATAGCCAGCTAACACTATTCTGTGTGTATATGGACTTAGAAAGGACAATTTTCTTATCTACGACAAAAGCAATGTTATACTGTTATACTGTTATGCATCCTTTATCTTGCTCATTTTTATATATGACATAGGGAAGGAATTTTAGCAGCGCATACTCTTCACCCATGTGTGAAACTTCTCTTCTTCCTGTTGCATAGAAGTAGACGATTTATTTCACTGCCTTCTTTAAAACCTTTGAATTTAAAGTCTGTAAATAAAGCCTAATAGATTCTTGTAACATAATTTGTCATGGGAGATAGAATAAAAGTTAAACACATGCAAAAAGTAACCCAGTCTCAAGGATATTAGTTCCAGTCTTGCTTATGTATTGCAGAGTCCTTATAAAATTGTCATATTGACCTGAAGTAGTGGCTTGCTTATTCCAGTGTCCAGGAGCCAAATACTAGCAGGCATTTTTGCCACATCTGTATCCTCACAGATACATACAGAGACTTGAATATAGAATGCTATTTGATCAATGTTTTGTAAAAGTAAAAATTTAAAATAATTTCTTAATGTAACATTGAAAATGTGAATTTCATTTCTGTCCGATTCTATTAATAATGAAATGCCCCATTATTGAAAAAGTGTGAAAAAGTATGTTTCTTCCCTGAATTTTATTTCTCCCTTCACTTCTCATGTAAGGTGACAAAAGCCTCAAAGCATAGTTAACATTATTTTTCTTAGGTAAATATTCCTCTAAGAAATACCATAACTTCATCACAATTTAAGTGACTCGCTTTAGTTCCTCCTCTTGTGCTAGGAATATTATTATCTTTTATATGATTGTTTAAGTAACCTCCATGCTAACTGTGAATTATTAGTCACAAAATGAGATTTTTCTAATAGCTCCCTTTCTAAATTCTTTGACTTTTTTGCTTAATAGAATTGATCTGCCAAATATACTAAGCTTATGTAGGCTAAATAAAATGAAGATAAAAATTTAAGAGTTTTTTTTATATCAATTTATCTCTTCCTGCTCTAGAAGTCGCTGATCCTAGAAACAACAAATAAAAGTAAATGTTGAAGGCCTTGGTTACACTCACTCTATGGAAATTAAGTCATTTTTTAATATCATTTTATTAATTGGTTTATTCTCACTCTGTACTGCATAGAAAGGCTGAGACCAGCCAAGTTTATTTGCACATTATTTTCTCGCATTAGGGAACATGAATCCAGCAAGGTCAGGTGAAAGCCTTAAGTGCAGTCAAGATGATTCTGCTCTGAATCTTTCATGGAAGAAATCTGTTTTAAGAGCTTAAAACATCCTGTGGATATGCCATATACATAGACACACACCATATATATGTGTATTTGCTTTCCACTAGGTACTACCTTCCCATGAGACAGCGTGTTTTTACAGCTCTTCCCACAGCCACATAGGATGCCAACCAACTGGGGAGCTGGCTCAGCACCCTGCTCACGTCTGCAGCAGACAGCGTGGGGGAAGCCAGGGGCTGCTCTCAGCAGTGGGAGTCCTTGAAGAAACTACACTTACAGAGTGGGAGAGAGAGCAAAACACTTCTGACTCTTATCTGCAAATGTTTGTCTCACACGGAGCAGAATTTCCAACATAGAAGCACAACTGTTTTCACAGCAGATGCTTTCACGCTTACTGATATTACGCAAATATGAAGCAACTGGACAGTTTAACTGTAATTACTTAAAAGAAAAAAAAAAAGCTTAAGAATTACTCATCATCACCAGTGGTACATGGATGTTTACAGTTACGTTGGAAATCAATGAAAAGTTAAATAGAAACTCCACAGTAGTTTCCTTTCTAATTGATATTATTCAGCCTGCAATTATGTGTAAAGGGGTAAAAATACAGTACAACAAATATATACAACAAAACAAATATATAGCCTTACTTTCTTAAAACATTGAGGAAGTAAATTCCTAAACCAAACATCCATGAATCCTAAACCAAACATGTTTCTACTTCGGAAATAACATTTGGGGAAATACATGTTTCCGTTAACTCTACTGTAAACTTTGACATGTGCAAGGCGCTAACCAGGAAACTAGCAGCATCATAACCTTATCTGCTAATTCACCAGCCTATATATACACGGATCTTCTTTCTCAGCATACTCTATCCAACTGATTAATACTGATTTAACACTGCATTATACTTTTAAGAAAATACTTTGAGGAATGATTACAAAGGTATGAGTGGCATACCGTATTTCTTACTCACATAGCAGAATATAGCTTGGTTTTCAAGCTACTAAAATCTAGAGTGGAAAAAAAATCAGGAAAAAAAAGTCAGTTATAGCTAGTTGCATAGATTCCCATGACCTGAAAACCTACAAAAATATTATAACATGTACTGCCATAAGGAGAGATTAAAATAAATCAGTGGTAGTAAAGGCTACCACTGATTAGATGACAAAATATCAGGTGCAAATTATTTCCTAATCCACATTACAGTTTAAAAGCTAAACACACAAGGCATAGATGCTTTCCTTAAAAGGGATATTTAAGCAAATATTGAGCATTTGGCAACATACAAAAAGGCCATATCCCTACACGTCCCAAAGGGTGCTCTGTCATTATGTAGAACAACTCTAGAAGCTGTTGATACCTCGGATCCACTCCATGAAAAAATGCAGGCCTGCATAGTCTTGCACTGATTTAAACTATGGCATTTGTACTGTTGACATCCAAAAATGTCTGTAAGCAATTACTTATTGCCTTTGGCATGCAGAAAGCTCACTCCACATAAAAATCTGTAACTAATAGCTGTGTAACTAGGCTCTGTTAACCTAATGGTTTTCTGCTCGGCTTACGGTTTGAGTCCCACAGCAGGAAAGTATTACAAAAGGTCCTCCAAAACAACAGACACAATTGGCGGATAAAGTGGCATTAATTCAAAACATTTTATGCAAATGTGCATGTACAGATCTCAAAGTGATCTGATTTTCATTTATACTATGTAATCAAACCATGTAGAATTTAAGAGGTTGCACTCATGTCTCACACTTGATCAACTACTACAGAAACGAAGCTATGGATAGATGTTGCATGAGTTTTCCTAGAAAAAATAGAATTCAGGTATTATTTAAAAATCTCTTGTATTAGATGTTCTTGCTCATTTTCTCAGGCTATGATACTGAAAAACGCATTCCAAGTTTCTCTGATCAGCCTAAGAGTTGTTCACACGATGAACAATTGGGAAAGCTGTTTCATGAGCAGAGAAGCTTGTTTCTGGAAGCCATACTGCAGCACAAAAAATGTTTGTTTACACAGAACCACAAAGACCTGTTTCTGTATACGGAAGTCCCTGTTACAAAAATCTATTATGATCTTACCAAGAAACACCTGTTCTCCTGCTCCAGGAACATGCCCATGTGTCTAGAGGATTTCACCATAATTGCAGCACTTAATTTGGATGCTTCTATAACACATAAAACACTCCCCAATTTTCGAATCAGAGTACTCTCAAATATCACAGTCTTCCCACACAGTGGAATAGCTGACTCTAATATAGCACATATAAGTTTGCATAAACAGAAAAAGCTTAGTCCTCTGAGGTTTATCCAGTTGTTACAGAGCCATGGTAAGCTGATAGAGCCAGAAAAGCCACTGGCTTTTCTTTTTTACCTTTTTATCTCCAAAAGCAATTGAACAGTTATTCTCAGATATCCAACTGCTAGGAATATCTGGGATCATTTGGGTCCAAAATTAATAGGTAATACAAATACTGAATAATGCTATTTTCAGGGCTTTCAGAGCTATTTCCAATGTTGTCCCACTTGTAAAAAAAAAGAATAGTGTAAGTGAAGGAAAAACATGATAAAAAAAATCAGAACAAGTCAGATGGTATGTAGTGTTTTTTTTTTTTCTTTTTAAGTGAAGGATGTCTGTAATGAATTTTTACAATAGTATCTGCAGAGCTGAAACACAGTCGAAAGGTGTGTGGGAACATTGAACAAAGGGGCATATAATCAAGGCTGAAATGTCTGACAGAGTCCCTGTGCAAGTCAGGAGTTTTCATTTTAAAAAAGATAATAATTTCTTGGTTCATCTAATGAAAAGTGAGAAATAGATACAGGTCATTTTAAAAATAAGCAGAAAATTATGATATTGGAAGAAATAGTTCAGAGGTCTAGGATCTTTGACTGCAAGTTCACTATGTTTTGAAGTGGTAGAGGCAGCCAGGATCAATATTTGAGTGGCAGACCAACATGTAAAATGATATGACTGCTTCAGAAGCACACAGTTCTAACAGTAATTTCAGAGACTTCAGATGAGATTTACAACAACATATTCTGACCACCATAAATCAGTACATACAGTAATTTAAAACATGTAATCTCAGTAATCTAATTTATCCCCTTTCCATAGGTGATGGTATCACCTTCTTCCATTCCAAAGTCTGTCAACATCAACAGTTGATTTTAGAGAGTCTGAGAAAGTATGTCATACTTAGCCCTCAAGGAGTGACAGATTTAAGGTCTGATATTTTAAGAATATCATTGAGAAATTTTCTTCATTTGAGAATGTGTTGGCTCCCTGTAGAAGTAACTTCTGCATCTCTTCTGAGAAGGTTTTCAGTAATAAAATAGCACATTATAAAATACAGCTACTTATTAACAATCAGAATTTGGACAATTTGCTAAGACTTGAAATTAGATTTTCTAGAATCTTGAACTTACTTATGGATTCATAATAACTAAGAGAAGAATTTATGGATAGAAACTATACTTTTTGCAAGAGAACTTGGCAAATAAATAGATGATAACAAAAGTAACATAGAGCGTAAATGTGAGAAGCAGTATCAATGAACAACTTTAACTTAAAACCACAGATTTTCTTGCATCATTTAAACATATGTGATTAACCTAAGTAATGCAACACAGATCTGTGTACCTTACTATTCATACATATTGTGTTTTATAAAAAAAGAAAAAAAAAAAGTTCGGCACTCATTTGAAAGAATTAATTCATTAATCCTCGCTTCATCCAGAGGTGTATCTTACCTTGGTATTGCAGTTTCGATCCCCACCAAAACTTCATAAATTCTGCTAAAGTTTGCTCTGCAGAATGACATAATGGCCATTACCATGAAAGGAACCTACAGCTTTCTCTGTTCTTTATAAATTTGCTGTGGCATGCAAGCATTAGCACATTCAACAAGTCTCATATTTGAATTTCCATACATGCATGAGCAGTAACCCTCAGTGGGGATTTCTCTGGTTATCCTAAGGCTTTCAAGTGACAGCACAAGCTACCCCAGAAAGTCACATGTAGAAAAAAAGCTAAAAGATATTGATCATTTTTCATATTTTCTGATACATAACACAAATATTTTTACCCAACTTGTTTTAGCTTGATAATGATTAACATGCACCATTCCTATTGGTTTGATATTCCATTGCATTATATAGTTTTGCATACACACATCAACTATAATTTTTTCTGTTGATATTTCTGGCAGCTGAAAAGCAAACCTGCCACCGGTTTGAGCACAATTCATTAATTTTATTGTTCTACGGAACAACCACAAGGGATTAAATCAAATGCTTTGAGGTCATATAACAACAGCTGCTAACATGATGCTGTAGTTTCTTACGAACAACATGATATAGTTTAATTCAAAAAGACAGAAGATATTAAAAAAAAAAAATTACTATAGCTGATAGAAATATGTAAATACTCTCCATACTGACAGTCCATTATACTGCCTTACAGCTAACTGGAAGATGAAGCTTAGGGCTCAGACACTGATATATGACAAAGTTTCTTAAATTCTTGTGATCTGAGCCCTGTAATGATCCCCCCAAGGTTGTAGGCTTTACACCTGACAGATCATTGTTTTATAGTTTAATACATTTTCTTCCAGCAAAGCAGTGCATAAACAAGTGCTTTAGCAATTAAACAAATGTTGCAGGGACATGTAATGGTACCTATACCTCATTTCTATGAGCTTGGTTATCTATATAATAGACTTAATTGCTCCCACAGTGAGGGACAGCATGGATTTCTGCCAGTCCTATTTAAAGGAGCTTTCCATTTTGTGTGACCAGCATGAAAAACGAACAATTCTGCATGGACCTCTGGAGACCAGCAGGCTCCCTCCTCTAGAAAGGGTAATGGGAGATGCATCCAGCAGGTCACAATGGACAGGTGGGTAAATCATCATGTAAAAGGCAGGCTCCTCTAAGTGATGCTTGTATGTGTCGGGAGGCATTGAGAAGCCTTCTTTACCTCACGCAAACATCTTTCTTCTGTGAAGCCAAAAATTACCTACAGTCACAAATATCTCCTAGAGAGAATATATAGACAAGGAAAGTACAATCAATCACGTGCATGGCATAATAAAACATGAACGTGTTCTATTGCACCCATGCAAAAAGCTAACATTGACAATATGCATCTTCTGTTAACCATGCATTTTGAAAAACTGGGAAATTTAACATTTAAATTCTGTTATAACATATGGGACTACAAGTTCTTAGATTTAAATGTTTCGGTAACAGAAGATACAGAATGCTTTACAAATGAGTGTCTAAATAAACAAAGAACAATCTTAAACTTCAGCAGTGGTTACCATTAATGCAAATAGTCAGTAATGAAGGCATCTATCTTTCGCTATCTATCTTATTGATACACATCAGTATAAAGCAAAAGTTGATTCTTCTGTTTCAAAAAGTAAACAAGCAGCAACATCTTATGTAATGGCTTCTTCCTTGCTGTATTCTAAGAAATACGACAGCGTCTTTATTTGGTTTCTTGGAAAGCACACAGAAATCTCTAAAAAAAAGAAAAAATAAAAGAAAAGAAAAAAAGGTACTTTCAGGCTTTCTTCCCTACTGTACTCCATTATTCTTGCAAGAAATAGGGTGAAGGATTATTTCAATTTTCTGAACATCAAGTTGACAGCAAAATAGAAATAGCAGTCACAGGTCCCCACCCAAATAGAAACTAGTCTCATGAAAAATATTAAAATTATACAAATATACGCAGACACTTCAGAAAGGAGGTAAAGGGGACAGTATGCCACCTAATTTGATCTATGAATCAATAGAAAATAAAAAGGGGAAAGATTGTAAGCTATTTTCTGCCCACAACTCATTCCACACAACTCATTCCACTGACTCAAATGGGTCAAAGTAGAGTCTGGCCAGAGTGTCTCAGTGAAGCCAAGGGCCTGCTGTGCTGTATATGAAACATAAAACACTTTTTCATTATACCAATCAACTTTTATTATTGGAAAAAATATATCAGTTCGATTTCAAAAGGCATTTAGTGAGTCAGCAAAATAAATTTCTGTGCAGCCTTTAAGTTTACCAAAGAAAGGACGGTCAGTTTTTTCTCTTCAGCAAATCAAAATGAAAAGTCATTATAATTTTCTAGCAGTTTCAAAGGCCAACTGTTATAAAAGACTTAAACAAACAAAAGCTCTACACACAAATTTAAACAAACAAATCTACTTTTATATTGTAAAAATAGGCTAATCTAATTTAAGAAGTATGAGCTCAACGAAGAGAAATATTCTTGTGGGTAATAGGATGTTAAGCTTTCCAAGTGCACTGTTGTATCAAGTCTTTTGGCAAATTCTCTATGCATAAATAGTTAATTCTAAGCATTGTTTTGTGGCAGCAAAATGAAAATTTTTGGTCACCGTTCCCAGCAACAACAAAGATCAGTCAAGAATAAACAGCAAGTTTCTCTTTTCATTGCTGATAATTTATCTGAGGGAAGGAGAGAAAAGGATCAGAGCCAAGGTTTGCAGACCTCTCTATTAGACCTCTCTATCACCCTGCCATTTAACAGGGGAAAAAGGGGTAGCGACACTTTGAGATCTGCAGAGGACCAGCCTAGGCAGCACATACATTCCTATGTATGTAATGTATCCTTGTGCACAGCTGAGTCTGTAACGTGTAATGAACTCTGGTGCATAGATGCCCAGAGAGTGATGATCAGGCAGGTAGAGTCCATGAGAAAAAATGTCCTGCCCTACCGTGTGCTGTTAGACACACCACAGTACTGCAGCATTAGGGCTGTCCACAAGTCACTAGGCACAATAAGACACTACTGCTAGCAGAAATTATCAGGAGCACTTATGCATGGTATTGTGCTGAGAAGAAAATACTGCTTAACCAGTAAAGTCTATTAGCTCAGTTTGCTTAACCCTGCACTCCACTGCTGGAAGTTAACTCCCTAACATTTTTCATTGGATTTAATTAAACCTCCATGTATTAAACATTAACTCTTAACATAAAACTACTGCAACAGTGTCTAACACAATCCTGCAACAGACAAAACAAAAATGATCAGTTAAGATGATTTTGTATACAACATAGATAACTGTCTATATTGTATTTGGCTACTACATTTACCTAAAAGCCAGAAATATTTGAAAGGGATTAGAGTTACCTTGTCATTTGTAAGAATTTTCTTTTCTACCTGACAAAGGTTTCTGAAGTGATATGGTTATGATGTATGAAGCAGTATGCAGGAGAGTGCTATTGGAAATAGCTATTTTATATATATATATATATATAAATGTCTAAGAGAAACAGCTTGAACATCGCAGTAGGAGTTAGACTCCCAGATGAACACTTGACAACTCTTTAATCAGTGAGGGTTAAAGGATGTGGGAAACCCTCCATTGCTAGATATATTGTTTCCTGCAAAAGAAGGTATTCTGCAATCTGTTATCAAAGAGCAGATGAACTAACGGTCCCTCTGACATGGAAGTCCATGAATTTCTGAAGAAATCTTAGAAATGTGAAAGAAGAATACACTCATTTTTCTTTCCCTGCAGAGAAATGTTGTCCTGGCCATGAAATCCACAAACTTTTCTGTGCCAGGAGCAGGGTTTATAATCCTCAGAGGAGAAGTAATACTGGCAACAAGAACTGAACTCACTGCATGAGGTGAAATACGGCTGAAGAGACAAAGCTCGGAAGAATGCAGGATGACAGAAAAGAGTCAAAGGAAAAATAGGATTTGATGAGGCTGACATGGCACAGGGGAAACTTAAACAGACAGAAAACCCTGTGGACCAAAGAAAGTTAGTGTCACCCAGCTGGTCTAGTTACTCAATTCGGAACACATGAAATAGTGATTGTGGGGCCCAAAAGATAAAACAAAAATGATGAGGAATAGGAAAGAACACTTGTATGTCTAGAATGCTTTGTATAAATAGAATCACATGCAAGGAAAAAAAAAATCTACTGTTATACAGACTCACTTGTGACCCACAATATAGGAGATCAAGTTTCTTACTATGGATTACTGTAGTTATCCTGTAAAACAGAGAGATCCAGTATCACTTTTATGTTTTTTCTAAAAAGCTAGTCATTGAATAGGTAGGAATCTGAATAATTTATAACGGACTGTCATTAATCCTACCACTACAGGACCTTAACAAAGTGCAGATTAATGAGAGGTCGTAAAGCTTCAATGTGGCACTGCTAGCAGAAGCAATCACTCTGCAGCTGAAGTATTGCATTTCCTCACTGAGGAGTGAGCTCTTCAGTGAAAACAACAACTTTAAGTGCCTGTATATGAAAAGAAGCATTTTAGCAACAGAGATAGTGAGTTAGCATTTGGCTACAGTCATTTAGATTGATTATGTCTGGAACATTCATGTTCCACTGAATGAAGGTTAAGATGCAGCATAAAAAAATCATCTGACATTACTCTTCTCAAGGATTTCCTCCCTTTCCAGGAGTTTGTATCTCTATCCCTACCGGATAAAAAACACAAAACATAACCTGTGTTATTCTAAAATGAGTTAGTCTAGAAATGGCCATCTGTAATGTAACTACTTCCAACTACTCTCCCTTCATCCAAGATAATTGGCCTGGCAGAAAACACTGCACCAGTGTGGGATTTTAGTAGAAAAAAAAAAAAAAAAGTAGGTTTGTACAAATATACCCCAGCTGAACCGGGGTTACTGCCAGTTCGCTGGGAGTAACTGGCTGCTTACTAACACTGACTTCATCACTACATATTTGCAATTGAAATCATGAAGACAGTTCATGCAGTGTGTGCTGCCTGGCAAGAAAATAAGTGGTTTCAATGGATTTCATTAATGTTAACAACTCTCAACCCATAAAAAAAGAAGATCAACTAACTACACAACTGTAGCATCTCACTGAAATCTATATAATACTATATATAGGAGTATGAAATAAATAAAATGCATTGTGATAGCTAAAGCATTTACTCAGCCAGTGAACCTTAGCTTCTGTTCTGACATTCTACAGTATATACAATTTCTGAACTGACCCTTTATATATGGGCTAGCTGCCCAGATGTTAGAAGGTAATCAACATTTAAAAGAGTTTGCTTTGCTGTGATGAGTTAATATTGGCTCCTGGACCACAGACAAACAATAAAAATAGCCTCATGGAAATTACTGCTCTTCCATTTCAACTTTGTTCAGGAGGTAACACTAAGGATGATACTACATTGAACTGGGCATAGCGAACAAAGCAGAGACATTATCCTTTGGCACAACAACCTAACAGTGCTGGTCTGCTCAGGCTGCAAGCAGGAAAAGAAAGCTTTACTCTTTACATAAGGAAGTTTTATTAGCTGTGCTGAAAATTTACATTTTATAAATCAAGAAAACTAAAGCTCATGTCAGTCATATCGCCACAATTTGCAGCAAAACATGAGGAATTGTACTTAGTGAAGTATATAAAATTCTAGAAAATAATGATGATTAATAGTATGATGACAGGGTTAAATAAAAAGGAAACTTTAAAGCTTGTAAACGCAAAAAATATTCTGTTAACTCAGAAGTGGATTAGAGTGTTCAAAGTGCTTCAGGACTCAACACCATGTAAAGGCTGATTTATACTCCAGGCATCATAATGCCTCCCTACTTCAGAATGACAAATAGCCCTGTGCTGAGATCTCAATGGCAGCCCCAGAGCACTAACAGCAAATGTCTTCCATCTTAATAGCTGAGCCTCTGCGATTCTGTTCACTTAAAATTCTGAACATTTAACACTTCTTGTTGCATCTAAATCCAGATACAAAAACCTTCAAATCAAACTATTTACCTCTAGTGAAATCTACCCTGAATAATTCATAAGCTGCAAGGAAGCTGGAAATGAAAGAGCTGAAGAGTGCTTTAATGAAGTCTAGAGTTCCAAATATAATGGTATAAAAGCTATTATGGATCTTTTCTAACCTTATAAGAAAGAATATCAGTCTCCATAACAATGAAAGATCCCAATGAACAGGAAAAGTTCAGGTGTCTTGTTGTCAGTGACTAATGCTGCTAGCAAAATCTCAGAGATTACTGCAGAGGAAGGGGTGAGACTTGAAGTAACACCTGACGAAGGACCTGGAGTGCTCAAATTGATTCTTACTCTTCCTGCCTCCTGAAGGAGTATTGATCCTTAAAATAGCTATAGTGAGCTGCAATTCAATTAGAATAATGTATGAAAGTCAGGAAAACACACTAAACTCCAGACTGAGGTTGCAATGACAGTTGCCTATCTAGGCGAATTCTGCTCTCAAAGGCCATGTGAAATTATTTGTTACATATTACACCCAGTGATTCTACTGTAAGAATGGAGATCTTATATTTTCCTCTTTCAGCAAATACTATAGACTTTGCCAAAATGCTTAGCTGATTTTTCTGAGTATCAGTGACAAGACAGCACCATTAAGTAGCATTTGCCTTTAACTCATCATCTGCTGATGAGTTATTCTGTATTTGGTTAATTTGAACAATTTACAGAAAAAAAAAAACTGGGAGGAGGAGAGAGGTTTAGGATTAAAAAATAGATATAATAAGAGCATTAATTTTTGGAAACTTAAGGAAATGAATGTTTTAAAGTTCTTTTATCTTGCTGATAATAACAAATAATATAATTTCACTCACTCTTCTTCATTGCTGATTAACAGTATCAGTCCATGGGAAATCTGATTTCTCACTTAAAACCAATTGGATAAAGTCTATCAAATTTCTTAATGTAGTGCTACCTACCTGTGATTATCTTAGACAATTTTCAGTGTGGGGGCAGAAAAAAAGAAAAAAAAAAAGCCCTTCTTAAATTAGTTTATGAATAAAAACACATTTTTAGACAAGTCTAACTAGGTAATATTTACTTTAACTGAATATGAGGAACTCTATTCCTATTTCAGACATTTGAGTAGAATTAATGTTTCATACAGGGAATCTATCTGTTCCTTCTGCTGAGAAAGTACAGTGTATGTGGCACAACAGTGACAAAAATGTGACTTCTGCTTTTGATATGGCAAGTCTCATGTGCCACCCTTGCTGTTCTTTCTTCTGGAAACCACAGTAAAATAAAATAAAATAAAATAAAATAAAATAAAATAAAATAAAATAAAATAAAATAAAATAAAATAAAATAA
>JAWLRI010000963.1:6829340-6840693 GCA_034781795.1 Crypturellus tataupa | reverse complement strand
TAAAATAAAATAAAATAAAATAAAATAAAATAAAATAAAATAAAATAAAATAAAATAAAATAAAATAAAATAATTGCAAGTCTTTCCTAACAGTACTAATATGATTATCTCCTACTTTTTTCATATCAGTTTATGCTAAAGAAAATTTCAAAACTTTCATTAACTATCTTCTGACATCCTTCCTGATGTTTTATTTCAAAACCTTAATTATCCAAAAAACTAGTAGAATAATTTTGTTGACAGTTAGCTTTCAGTGTTTACTCTTTTCTTTTTTTTTTTTTTTTTGTTTGTTGTAGATGCAGCATTATATATTGCTTGGTGGTTACAACTCACCTCCTTTGTAAATACTGAAATGTTTTTCAAAATTTGACTAGCTTGAATTATTGTTAAATGATTGAGAAAAGCTAAACTGGAAAATTTTAGCTCATTTTAGTCAAGTTATGAACATGAAAGAACACAGCTCTAATACCCTATGCAATATGTAAAAAGTTCATGCCCTGTCCCCAGAAAAAAGCAAACAAACCAAAAAGTATATTACATATATTTCACACAGGTAGCATAAATACTCATTAGCCTTTTGTGTGCATCCAGCCCATCAACCTGGAATCAGCATGAATGAAGCAAGGACTCAGTTTTTACTGCCTTTATATCCCATGTTCATGGAAACGGTTTTCCAAATCCCTGTCACACACACACACACACACACACACACACACACAAACACACTTTTAAAATTACAGCTATTCTTCAAACATGCCACAGAACATTTCTGTGGAGCCTTACAGCAATAGACGAAGAACAGGAAGGACAGCACTCATTTTATGCCAGCTTTCACTGGCACAGACTATTTTCATGGTCTGAAATACCAAGAAAGCACACTAAAAATCCTTTTCCAGATTCAATAAAGGAAAGCAAACATCAACACCTGAAAGGATTAGACTATCAAATAAAATTACTGCAGAAAGAAAGTCCACTTTCAAGCAGAAAACAGTGTAATCTATTTATGAAAGTGCTCCAGCATAAAGCACTTTTTCCTTTTGAAGCAATCCCCCTCCCCCAGCAGTACTATAATTTATGTGCTGTAAAACCCTTATGATGGAAATCTTCTATTTGTACCTATAGGTGAATATTTCAAAGCAAGATATATTAATTTATTAGCTATATAAATTCATTTCATTTTAATCTGATTTAATCTGATAGAATTAGTAAAGATGGAGAGATGAAGAGATTTCACAAATCTGCTGTTACGAAACTTCCAATAGAGACAGTGACATTCTACCTCTGCATCCAAATTTAATAAGCACAGGAAAAGGCTACTACTTCAGAAATGTGAAAAGAGAATATGCAAAATGATGTCATTAAATTTTACTCCTAAGCCTTTAAAAAATATAACTTCATCCTGTGCATATGAAGCACAGTGAAATGCACTGCTTAATATTACAGTCACTGCACAGTGTATGGGTTAGAAGATTTAAGCCTGTATATATAAGAAAGCTTTGTCTCAGCAATTCCTGTTCCAGACAATTCATCCTTCTTTCTAATGCTGTATATTGGTATCTAGTATTCGCTAGGAGCCCATTGATTTTGAGATGCATTAAAGTGAACTGGTAATTCTTCTAATACAAAACTGTAGGTAGATTTTATTATTCACCAAAGAGCAAAATAAATTGTGCATGACTCATACACTAACTTGAATTCAGTATCACTAAAATCTGAGCTTACAAATGTTGCCAATTCAATCCATTTCAGGGTTATCTGCCTCATTAAAGCATTTTCTCTGTTCATCTGAATGTATGATGTATAGGATTTTGCAAATTGAAAACTCTTGATATGATAAATTGCAGAATCATAGAAACAATCCTTTCTGAAGATGCATTTTCTCTCTGAACATCACTAACATCTTATGTTTACTTAATGTGTTTGCTATAACAATTTTATTACTAATTTGGGTAAGGAAAAATTAGATCATTGTTATTTTATTCCTTACACCATATTATTACAAACTAGAATCTAGCCTCACAAGAAAAATTAAAATAATAAACAACTCAATAATAAAGTCTTTGATTTTATGGATCCTGCTGCTTAGTTATGTTTTGGAATAGAATATCAAAAAGCTCATTTACCCCATAAGGATTTTTTTTCCCCTTTTAAGTTTAAAGTACACCCTGATTCCTTAGAGGGTGCTTCTTGGTTCTTTGATATGTTCAAAACACCATAGTGAGATGAGAATTTCAAAGAGGTTTCCTAGACAGTGATCCAAATCCATTGATTTTTATAGAGTTTGGTATTTTTAAAGGCTAGATTTTCACACGGTATCCATCAGTTTCGGAGAACATGTTGTTTAATGGGGAGGGCAGAAAGAGTTAGAATGATAGCCTGGAGAGATCAGATGTGCAAAGCTTTCTGTGCACTTTACTAGCTTTGACACAGGATATGTTGTTTCACAAATAAAACATTTGTCAATATTAGAGTGCTTGTGCAATATTTGTGCTTGTGCAAAGGAGAATTGCTTAACCATTCCTATTTCTGCCATCCTGTGCTTTCCTTGACAGGCAGAAGTCAGAGTGGGAGAGGTTTTGTAAAGAAAAAAAAAAAAAAAACAGCATCCACTTCCTCCTTGCACTCCATTTCACAGCATATGACCTGCTTCACATCTCTTGCCTTGAGTTTTTCAGAGCCTTTCCCACATTACAAGAAGTCTGGCACAAGAAATTGAAAACACAACAAATAATCTTTTAGCTACAGATTCAAATTATGAGTTCACAGATATATTCAAAGAAGAGTTTTGTCCATATGTATTTCTTTCCTAAACTTATTTACATCGTTTTATTTGACTGCTTTCAAGATATTTGTCCTCTGACTGTCGGTCTAAACATGTTAGAGCTTACTATGCCTCTAGTAGGAACACCAAGAAGTTATAAGGATAGGAGGTTCCCCAGTTTCTTTGGTACTCATAACCTTCAGAAGAGCTACATGAGAGCATAGACACCACAAGGGACAAATTGCTGTTTGCAGTCTGATCTTATTTTTGTAGAGGAAAGCTGGAGATACAACACTGAAAAGTGTAGGACTTTTGAAGTTTTAGGAAAATGTACCTAGGAAAATTCTTTTACAAAACCAATGGATATGCAAGACATCATTCTTTCACCTGGGAAATTCATTATCAATCAAAGATCTTTGATTTAATGTGAGAAGCCTTGATCTACATGGAGTTCATTCTCCTATAATTTAAAATCCCCTTCTATCCCACTGTGCCCACCATGTAAGAACAAATCAAAGTCCAGGTACAAAGACTGTGAATTGTAAAGGTATGTTGTCCGTTCCATATGCCATTTTTAAAAAACAAACAAACAAACAAAGAAAAAAAACACAAAACTAAAATAATACACTCAGATAAACAGAAGGTCTATGTAGTTTTCAAATTCTCTGAGATCGGTTAGATCACCTTTCGCAAAATCATACTTCAAGTTTCTTGGGCTTGTTAAAGCCATCCACTTAAGAAGCGTGCAGCTCAACAAGAAGTTACATCTTAGGCTACCTTAGTTCCTGTCCAAGTCCTGCATCTACTAAGTCATAGCCAATCTGAGTTAAACCTTCCAAGCTATCAGGAGGTCAGCTGTTGCAGGAATGATAAAGTCATTTTAAAGGTGACAGATAAGACTTAAGTTAAAAAACAAATAAATATAAGAAAGGGCACACATATATATATATACCTCCGTCTTTGAACTGCAGACTCTTTGCAGAACACTTTATTCCCAGTGTAGATTTCCCCAAAGTTTTCCACTTTTTGGTTGGGAATGTCTGGACAGGAAGTGACAAAAAAAATTGAAAGAAAAAGACTTGCATGGGGATTTCTTAAACAGAGTGGGAAGCATCACAGTAGGAAAGGCTCAAAGCATTAGAATAAGAACTCCTCTTGCATTTGTGGATTGCTACCCTCAGAAGAAAATGATAAGCTACAAACTTTCTTACATTTCTTTGTTGTACAAACCATAGGATATATCTATATCAAAACCACAGGATATTGACCTGATTCCTTTTTGGTCACATAGCTCCTAGATACTTCTCAGACATATTATTCAGGCTGTCCACTACCATACATATCCTCTTAATACAAACAAAACAAAACAAAGCAAATCAAACAAACTCAGAAGATATTTCCATGACCTAAATGCTTAAAACTTGGTGGTATCAAACTAGAGTTACTTTAACAAGGGCGGAAGGGTAGTGTCTTCAAAGAGTTGCAAGAGTTGCAATCTTTAGAAGGTGGAGGTGACTCTATAATAATAGCTTAAGTTCACAGAATCACACAGCATCACAGAAGGTTAAGGTTCGAAGGGATCTCTAGAGATCACCTCATCCAATGCCCCTGCTCAAGCAGGGACAGCTAGAGTACGTGGCACAGGGTGGCATCCGGATGGGTTTTGAAGATCTCCAGAGAAGGAGACCCCACAAGGAGCCTCTCTGGGCAGCTATTCCAGGGCTCTGTAACCCTCACAGGAAAGAAGTTCTTCCTCACATTGAACCTCCCGTGGAACTTCCTGTGTTTCAACTTGTACCCATTATCCCTTGTCCTGTCACTGTCCATCACCGAGAAGAATTTGGCCACATCCTCCCTACATTCTCCCCTCAGGTACTTATGCATATTGACTCTTATTTCCTCATAAGAGAGATGCTCCAGTCCTTTAATCATCTTCGTTGCTGTATGCTAGACCCTCTCTAGAAGTTTCACGTCCTTCTTGTACTAGGGAGCCCAGAACTGCACACAATACTCTTTTTTGATAGCAGAGCAGACCAACAGTACATGCTGGATAATAAATGATAGACTTAAAAATCCAGAAGGTATATTCCAGTTAGAAAATTTGGCACTTATCTATAGATTAATGAATTAAATGAAGTTCATTTACATTAAAGTTTTTGGATTAACAACGATCAGACATTTGAAAAAAAAATACTGTCACAATAACCATCCATTAAGTACAATTTTTAGGAGGAAATTTATTGTCCTGACACACCTCCAAATAAACAGTTTTTCTACTCTATTTATGAGCAAAAACAAAGATATTCCAGGGTGGGTGGGAGGGCTGAGGGTTAAGAAGAGGGCAGGGAAGGAGGAGAGATAGTGAAAAAAAAACTTAAAAAATAAATATGTATTTTCCCTTACTTACATATAAATTTTGCCAGTGTAAAGTTATTTGCCAACTCCCCCCAATTATTCCTATTACCATTCTCTATATACATTTAATTAGTCGTCCCTAATCCCAAGCTAAGTTTTAAAATAAATAAATAAAGGCGCACACACACACACATACACACATAGTGGCTGTTTTGGCTCCAAAGCCTTAAATATCTGTTTAAAGATATGCAAAGATGATGATTCAAGGAGGTATATACTCCCTGCCTGGCACAAACTCTTCCTTTTAGTTACCAGGAAGTAGCAAAATAAGGTACAGCTATGGAATCTGGATTACAGCATGTCCAGTCAGGTTCTATTTGGGGATACACCTATAGCACCTCATCTTTGTGAGGTGGGACTTGTAAAAGTCAGGGAGGAAAAAAGAAACAGAGAACAGTCCTCCTCCTCCTTAGTTGTTGACTTATGGTTTCACTGGGAGGAAAAAAAGACCAGAAGTAAGGAAGTGCATGAACTTGTAATGATCCCTCCTTGATTCCATGGCTTCAAACCAGGCCTATGCCCACTTGAATTTTTCAATGCTGAAAGACATTCTTTCTAATCAGTATCACTGGTAAAGTTCTTGCACTGGTATTCAGACTGACAAGTAAGTACTACATCCATATGATGAAAATATTAATTTTCCTTTCAAGTGTATCAAGCTTTTCTACCACACCTTTGATCTACACTGTTTGCTTAAAAATATCTATTTTAGAATCAAATTTAACTTTTAAATCTTTAATGGTCTGAAGAAAAGAATTGCAAGCAATTATGAAACTGCTACTTTGATTTTTAAGTATGGCTTTGAAGACCTTCTTAAGCACTAAGTGTTTGCAGAAGTAAAACCATGTGATGAAGTTTTTTTTTTCCCCTCCTCTTTTTCTTGCATGATTACCAAATTGCCTTCCTATTTACACTCCTGTGAAGTTCTAAATCAATACATTACTGGATTATCTTACACAAAAAGTAGTTTATACAGTTGAAGTCATCAACAAGGGCCCAAAGCCCTGGAGCTTGTTCTTTTGGGAATGTCAAAAGAAAAAATCATATTCAGAGTCCAAAGCATTTGGTAAAAATGATGCTAATTTTGATAAAGCTACTTCTTTGACCAGTACTATCATCAATATACATTGCAGTTTATGTAGCAATATTTCAACAAAGAGCTTAAATTGTTTATAACAGCTAAACAACACATCAGATATCATCTTTGGCAAAAGCAGAAGGAGTCTGAGGAGTTAGTTAAAAGTATTCATGAAGATGATAAGTTGCTAAAGAGAGCAAGATTTTATGTGAAGGCTTGTCAAGTCAGCAATGATAGGGGCAAATCCCTGGGGCCAGTGTTACTATGACAAATTCTCATCAGCTCAAAACTTGCTCAAAGAGATGAAGTTTACCGGAGAGGTGATGTTCATAGCAGCCTGCCTGAGCCTCCCAGCTGCTCTGTCCTTTGTAGATTCACAAAGACAGCTCCAACTGGAGCAGCAAACAATTTGTCCTCACATTATTTTTGAACCATGTCCCTTCTGAGGACTGACTATGTTGAGTTATTTTAAATTATTAATTATTTTAAATTGAACTATTTTAAATAGCTGAAACAGGTCCTGTTGCATGAACACCTGGATAGCACAATGGCTTTTTCACACAGCCATTCTGCCAAATATTTCTCTTAGCTATGCTACCACAATCTTATTGAAAGAAAAGTCTTAAATTCTTGTTTTGAATCATCTTTTTCTAGATATGCACTCACCAATAAACAGCATTATTAATATAGCATAACAGAATTCAGAGACTCTAAGCCAAATTTTCCATTTAGGCAAAATAGATGATACTTTCCAGAATCAGAATCGGACAGTCTATATTATGCCAATAAATACTGTACTGAAAAGCAGGATATCAACAATACATATTTGGGTATCAGTATGAATAAGAGTTATTGAAAATATGAGTAACATCTCATGCTAAATGCACAAGACCATCTTTGATTCAATAGAAATTAATGGAAAGCCTCACATTAACATGGTTGTTGGATCAGACCCTTAAAATCAAGTGCTTCTTATGAGAGATAATTATACAGTTTGCTTGCATGGAAACATGAAAAAAAATCAGCGATAATTTAAATATATTTGATGTTTGGATTTTATGATGACTAGTTACAAAACACTTCTGGAGGTTATTTAAGTAACCAGAAAAAAAAAATAGAAAAAGCCACAGACTTCAGATAACAACTGGTCTTTTTTTGGAAAGGTTTATGCATAGCTACCTACTCTTCTCCAGATGGATTTTGTTTCCTGAAAGCAAACCAAAATCAGTAATAAATTTAAAAACCTTACTCATGGTTTCCATTTCCATCTTCATCTGTTTCAAGTTTCCCAAAATTCATTTGTGATTTAGGAATTTGAAATCATTACATAATAACATATAGTAGCTGGAGGTATTAGTGTTATTTCTAGATACTAGCCAGAAACAGCCTAGGTGGAATACTATATGCAGATTCTTTATAAAGAACCTTAATTAAAAGAAAGAGAGAGATTAAGTAGTAAAATAGATGTTAAAGGGTACTATTATGAACTGTGAAAGTCTATGTTTACTAATTAAACTGCAGAGAAGATAAACTGACATGCGTAAGCAAGTATTCCCAGTATGATAGTGAACTATAGGCTAAGCACCATGTTCTGTCATCCCTCAGAAAAAATCATTTCCTGATACATTGTTACTGAGGATTTTGGCAAGAATTGAGAGATAGACAAACAGGAGCATATCTAAGAAAAGAGGTTTTTTACAAGAAATCACTTAACCTGCTCTGATGTTGATATTCCTGCTTTAGAGCTCTAAGTTTGTTGAGTTATGGGTTTACTCTAACTCCATAAAAAATTGCTATATAGTAAGAGTTCCTGGAAAATACTTCAGAGATATTTAGCTCTGTGTCCTGTTACCTGTGCTGTAATATCCCACTTTTCCCCACAAGCTTATAAGATAAACATCAACATATAACCAAAAAATACAGGAGGTGGTATGCAAAACCTGCTTTCATTCAAATAGCCTGAAGTTTTGAAGTACCAGCTATAGTTACACTTCGCCTATGTAACACTGACGACAATGCGAGTGTCAGATTAAGACAAACAGCCAAATCTCTACTTCACTGTTTTTATTCTTCCAGGCAAAATGCTTTATCTAGCTGGGAACAATGTCTTGGTGCATTCAATCAGAAACTAGTATTGGAGGAATTCAAGTACAACTTAAGAGCTTTACATACAGTTATCTCTAATGATACTATACCACATCATAAGTTATTAATTGATAAAAATATCAATATCAGCTACATTTAAGACTTCAGAATTAACTAATGATCTTAAAATAGATTAATCTCATAATTCATTCTAAGAATAAGTACTATATATCAAATTTATGTAACACTTCAGTTGTCTAGATATCTTATAATCCTTCTGTGGAATAATTTATCTATTGTCTTCCTAGCTCTTATTTGAAGCAGTGCTTTATTGTAGCTTTTTTCCATCTTAATAGAGATAGTCATATAAGCACCAGAGGCTGCCAGATTTAATCTCAAGATATAAAAGCATTCTTATCCTCCCCATACAAGGTCAAATATATTTAATTATACTTGAATATTGAAGTTTTTTTTTTCTTTTTTTTGTTTTTAAGGCTGATTCAATTAGGTATAGATAACAATTTACCTTCTCTTGAAAAACTGAAAACTCTCTACAAAACAAGGAATCATTTTTTCTACTCTACGCCTAAAGATTCTATAAAAACATCTGGGTTGGTATTAGGTTCAGTGATTCAGAAGGTCTGGTACATTTTTAAAATAAGAATCTCTTTCTTAGAACATCAGTAAAATAAATATTTCACAATCAATATGTCCGAAACGTTTTGAACAAAATGTAATTCAACTAAATCCACGGAAAGCTTTGAACCTAGCCTTCCTAAACTGAAATTCTCTGTTTGGATATCTTTTTGCGATTGAGGAGATACCCTAAAGACACACATCTTGCAGGAATCAATGCTTCAAAGGGAATCCAGGCTTTACTGATATGTAATAGATGCTAAGCACTCCCAAGCATTAATAAAGATACCCAAATACTTAGCTTCTAGGAATACACAGGATTACTTTGTAGACTGAAAGCACTCAGCAATAAATATTACTGTAGCAGAGGTCTGCAAAGCACTGCCAAAACATATTAGCCAGTACTATAGGTACTAAAGTGTCTGTCTTATTCCTCTACCTGGTCTTTTTATCATCTCTATATTATTTGTTTCATTTGCATTTGTGCATAATTTCTTTAAAAGATTGACAACTAGGTTATGTGAAAGTTTTGTCAATTTTATGGATTGTCTTTCCTTGTTTATTGACATATTACTTCTGGGTACCAACACATGAAAGTTTTCCTTTCAATCCTTAGTCAATATCATCAGCTTGCACTTGAAAACTTTAGATTTCCATGTGATCTGTGTAAGAACTACATACGATCTTTATTTGGTGTGTCTTTATTCTATCTATCAGAAATTCAGTAGCAGTTCAATACTTAAATACACACACGCACACACACATACATTCCCTTCTAGTCTGATGTCTAGTCTAGTCTAGTACTCACTGATTTCAGGTAAGCATTTAAATTCAGAATGGAAGCAGAATTTCCTATGGAAGGGCAAAGCACAGTATTAGCCCCCTCCCATGAAGCAGAATTCCTTTGTGTAGGTTTAGGAGGTGATACCTGAGAAAGAGCATCCATTCCAGAGGGCCATTGGTCCTAGACTGGAGCTGCATTCCTGAAAGAGTCTATGACTTAGGTAGCTCGTATAAAGTTATTTCAATTTCCTTGCCATTCCCCTACAGCGACAGGCATGTGAGCATATCATCTGAAGCATAAGAGGAGAGAGCGCAGATGGAGTACAGACAGGGGAGCACATGGGAACTCCAGTACCATATTGGCAGGAGTCATAACACATCACCAGGCTAAGTGTCGGCGAGATCCCTGAAGGCATCAGCACATTGGAGAGTTAAGGAGGGATTTGAAAGGGATAATGAAGAAGCCCAACAGGCATTTACAAAAATTTTCTCTCAAGCATGAGGGAAAACACAAGAAAAAAAAGCGGAGTTTGTTTAAATACATAGTGGGAAGTGGGGAAGACACCAGGTGCCAACTAGAAGCAGAGGTGAGGCATGAGATGTTGGGTGGAAAATAAGTATTTTGTGGGAAATAAGTGATATTTTGAAGGGCATTTAAAGTTAAAACCGTTTAACATCTGATGCAGCAAAGGAAGAGCAATGCTAACAGAAGGGCTGTCTGACAGAGTGGTGTTTGCATCAGCAATCAGTGTTCATATGAACATAGTGAAGTATGGGACAGACAGGAAAACAGAAAGATATATGTATATTTTTTCTAAATTTCTAAAAATTGCATTTTACAATAAAATAGAAATATTGTGATATAAGCAAAAATACAGTTGCCTAATATGAAAACCAATTGTCAGTGTGAACTGGCTAGTTCACATTTTACTGCATACTATCATTAATTCTAGCAATATTACCAGTGGAACAGGCTGAAATTGTCCTTTTCAAGAGAAAAAAAGTATTTTGGAAGACACCAAATCTATGATGGATGTAAGAAGACACAAATCCATTTAAATCAATGGTGCAGCACCTGTTTCTGTCAGCTACAATAGTGTCCCTTGACATTTCATGAAGTTTATGATAAAGAAATTACAATAAGTGGAGAAAGCAAAACTTGTTAGGTACCACATTACAGAACAAGGGCTACTAATTTAAACATACATGTTTCAACCCACGTAAACTTGATTAGATAAGATATCATTACTAAATGATAACTTCATAGCTTTTAAAAATACATCTATCCTCTTTAATCTACCATAAATATCTTATTTCTTTTACATATTAAGAATGGACTCTACATAGTGAACTTAAAAACCATAAAATACAGCAAAATCAATGTTTTTGGACCACTTTTGGAAGCCCTTCTTCTTTGTTACAAAACCAAAATCAGCCAGTCAAAACACACTACACATGACATGGATATTCCCAGCTAAGATGGAATGTGAGATGGTTTCAGTTGTCTTTCTTGACTAAAGAAAAGGAGCTACAGAGCTCAGTAGGAAAAAAAAAAAGGAGAGGGAGAGGGAGAGGGAGAGGGAGAGGGAGAGGGA
>JAWLRI010000963.1:6785663-6825168 GCA_034781795.1 Crypturellus tataupa | reverse complement strand
AGTGAAAGGTAAATATAAAGGGAAAGGGAAAGGGAAAGGGAAAGGGAAAGGGAAAGGGAAAGGGAAAGGGGAGGAGAGGGGAAAGATGGAAGGAGAAGGGGAAGTGAGGGGAAGGGGAGGGGGAAGGGCAAGGGGAAAGATGTGTGTAGGAAGGGAAGAAGTGAGGAGAACAAAGAGGATCTCTTCTTATTTGACATGCTAACAGAATCATTGAGGTTTCAGACAGGAACTTTCATTTTTGCTCAGATCAAGATAAAACAGGAGATGCTGACTAATTTAGCATAGAAACTCTTATTGCTACATTTCTATTATTCATTAAAAAGAAAAAAAAAAGAAACAAGAAATAAACAGCCAATTAACATGAATAAGAAACTCACCGTAGCTTATAGGATTTCTACAGAAAAAAAATAGACACCATCCACAGCACTTAGACTCTAGCACTGATTCCATATACTTTGGATTTGCAAAAAGCTAATCCACAATACCAGCTCCTCAACACTAAAAAGGTACTTCTTGACCACCTCCACAGAAGTATCAAACAAACTCTCTTCAGCCTATTTCACAGCAACAAATACCACTTCTCCAAGGAAGGCCTTCATAGTGTGCAATAGGGAATTTATGCACTAGGCAATCCTGATTGCTTATCAGATTTATCTGAGACAGGGTCAGGTCATTTGTGTAAGTCTGAATAAGTTTAGTTAGAAATCAAAGTTTGTACTGGAGAAAGAAGTTAGTCCTTGAAGTATATAAAACTTCAGTGTTCCTGCAGTCTGCTTTGATTGAAGTTTTTGTCTGAAAACTAAAATTTTCTGAGGAAGAATTTGAAAAGTCCTTAGTGAGGTGCCTTTTCTTCCTTGCTTGGAAAGGCAGGAGAGAATTAGCCTGCAAATCCTGCAGAGACATGATCTGATGTGTGTCAACTGCTGTGCCCCTGCCATCTCTGTCCCACTCAGGTCACTTTTCACTTGAGGTGTAGATCAAAGCCAAGTGTGGTAGGGAAGTGGTTACATTTTTCTCTTAAGTGTACAGACCTATAGAAATAAGTTTATTTCTGTGCTTAAAGCATATTGAATCAGAGACATAAACTTACTTGCAAAGTTTAAATTTGGGGGATTTTTTTTATTGCTTTTGCTACTGCATTTTAAGTTTTTTTGCGCTGTCATTTTCAGTTCTTCAAGGAGGAGAGAGAGGAGATTTACAACCAAGAAGGGTTTTTTATTATTTTTTACTTTTTTTTTTTCTCTCTCAGTAGTTGACCCTAAGGTGTATGAAATAGCATGAATGAAGAATCTGAACCTTGAAGGAAAACAAAAAGAGCAAATTCCAAAATTCTTCTTAAAAAAGTCTCTGACAATGCCATCTCTCAGGAATACCTTTGTTATGAATGACCAAGTTCTTCCATCTAGCAAATAAAACTTTACTCATAATACGGAAAGGAAAAAGAAATGAAAAAAAAAAAAAAAAAAAAAAAAAAAAAGAACTGTCTCACGCACCTATAAACAGTACAGCTGGCTTCCTACTTAATAGGGCTTGATATACCTCCCTCCAAACTAGGGAGCTGTTTCAGATGGGAATGTTGTTGTGAAATGTTGGCAAGGAACACTTGTACAACAATGAAAATGACTGCAAGATGACTTCCTGGGAAGGTCAAGCATTGATATGCTCAACAGAGTTCTTAAGGTTTCCTGACATGTATCACAATTTCTATCTTTAAAGGGAAATCTTGCTGAAAAATCAAATCCCATAAATATGTATAAAAAGCAGCCTTCACTTTGACCTAAGGCAAGAGAGAGTCTGGTTCACATTAGCATATCAGCTATAAACTCATAGTGCTAAAGGACAGGTAGGATGCAATTGCTAAAAGTGGCTCGTTTGTACCTGGCACTGCAAACTAACCTGTCACTCGCAAGCAACAATAGAGTGGTTGGGTTGAATATCTTTTACATTCATCGCTTAGTATGTCTCGTAAATGTAGACATGTTTTCAGAATGTAACAACTTCTCCATCCTATGTAAGAAGTAGAAAATCTTGCATAGGGGGTCAAACAAAAATATCTCCTTTAGAATCATTTTTAATAAGCAAGTCATAAAGCAGTTATGTACACAGAATTTGAGAGACTATTTTCTCTTCGATACTACTTTCCAATATTCAAGTAATATTCAATTAGTGAAAAATGAGAAGCAACAACTTCCAAACTACTATTCAGGGAAAGGCTCTTGGAGTGTTTTAATTCCTAACTGAGAGAGAAACAAGTGGCTATTGCCAAAATATGCTTCTTCTCGGGTTTTCATGCTGTGGCAAGTAGTTTTTATCTTTTAAATGAGGGTTGACATCATAGCTAAAACAATATGAAAATATTTTAAGAAAAAGTAACACTTTTATAGTAAATGTCATCCAACTTTGCCCAGAAATACATTTGTGGCCATCTGTTGTACACAACCTGTGTGCCTCAGCTGCACTCTGAGCACATTAGTGTTCCTTGGGGTGTCACTGGGAGCTTTCTCACTCAGAAAATGTTGGACGTGGAACTGGTTTGGTGGTCTATCAAACTAATTCAGAGTGTAACCACGTTTGATTAATTTAAAAAGAATTTCTGCCCTGGAGATGATAAAAAAGTCAGTTAGCACGCCACTTGACCTCTTTTTGCATGTATACATAGTTTCAGTCATGTTCAGATTGTACAGAGATGGTGCCATAAGCTTTGTGAAAAGATGGCAGTGATTTTTTGTTTGTTTGTTTTGTTTGTTTGCTTGTTTTTTTGTATTTCACCGCCATTATTGCCAATAGCAGGAGAAGAGTAGAAGCTATTGAAGGAGCTGCTGAGACTTTCTTCTGGAACATTGTGAATAAAAGGAGACAATCTCTCTTGATTAAACAGCAACCAGGAAAGTTGTACACTGAAATGAATGTACTAGTTCAACAGCTAAAATACCTGAAATCATCTGAAATATGTATTGCTAAGTAAAATGATGTGGACTAAGAAGTGATTTTTAAGAGTTTTCCCTCAATTTCATTCTACTAGACACTCATCAACTACCTTTTAAAGTTTTAGGTTGGAAATTTTCCTCTTGTCTTGAACTATCTGTCTGAATAAATGTTAGATTGCACTATTTATTTCAACTATCTCATTTCCTAGAATCGCAGTTGTAATTTGCTTGCTGAAACATACAAGGTAAGATTTTTGAAGTACACTAACATTGAAAAGTAAGGTGCCTCCAGTTCCAAATAACTGACTAGAAAGATCTTAAAAGTGACAGAGATGTGCCCACTAATTTCTATTATGAGGAGATCTTTAATATATACCCAGTTGGACACCGTGAAATAAGGCATCCAAAATAGTTCTGGCAGTCCTCTACTATATTTTATTAATTCTTTTCTAATCTATTTTAGATTAGATTCACATTCTTTGTAATTTTAAAGATTTTATCTTTTTCTACTGTTTTCTGTGGTAGTATTTCATATTTATTTTTATCTCCATCTGCTTCTTTCAGCCATCTTATTTTTACATGTTAGATCTGCATGAGCTGTCATTGTTTTATGGCTTAAATATTTACTATTTAATATGGAAATGCATATATACAAAAATGGAAAGAGTGCCAGAAAAAAAGTCAGATCATTGCCAGCCTTAACGTAAGTAGCTCTAAGTCTTCTGATGTTGTTAATGGAAATTGCTCTATTTAGTTATTTAGTTTTCATCTATTCACTTTCTGTGCTTACTTGTTTTCCCATGGTCAGCTTCTCCTTCACCTCTTTTTCTTTCTTTTTTTAGATCCTAGCTCCTCTCTCTCCTGTCCTCTCCAGACCCTAAACTTTTCTACATATTCTTTCTTTTGCTCAGTCACAATTCTTTTTTTCTTCTTAGAAAAGAAACAGAAGTCTAGGTTCTTCTAAAGTCTCCACAAATTCTTTCCTGCTTATCTATTATCTCATCTATTTCTTTTCCTAGACTTGTGCAAATTCTATCACTAGAACATGAAACACAAAATGTTAATAGGCACCATCTCATGTCTAAAATAGTCTCTCAATACAAATGGCTCCATACATTGTTTTCAGTGGTCTTTCTCTCACCTCTTTTTACTTTTGATCAGTGGTGAACAATACACTTACATAAAAGTATCCTTTATAAGAGTACCTGAAGCTTCTTTGTCTATATTCTTTCTCTGCTTCTGCCAAAGTCAACAAAAAATTCCTATTTCATCTGTACCATAAATGTACCCCTTGAGAGAATAATTTCCTTAAAAGAAATATCTTTTTGGTCCTTTAGCTCCATTTTTAACTTTAACTACCTGAGGCCATCCTTGTGAAAGTAAAACACATTGATGAATCTGTTAAAAAGATGTAATGTCCTCCACACATCGATCTGGTTAACTTGAGTCTGGTAAAGGATTTGTTTTACATCTTCAAACAGTGGGCTTTTTGTTTGTTCAATTTTTTATAAGTGCAATTAAATCTATCATAAATATATCTTTTGGCTTAACTCATCCTTCTCATTCACATTTGTAGTACAAACATTTGGCATTATCTTTATAAACTTCTCCCTTATACTTTTAGTTTGGATTCCATAACCTTCAAGACAATCCCAGCTGCATTAAGGAATTTATCCTCACTTTACAAAATGGGAATTTCATGTCTATTTTCAGTATGCCTTTATTTGGTATTCTGTGCCATCAGCCTTAACAACCCATGTTATGTTACCATTGTCCTCGCACCCTGTAGGAATCTATTATGACTCATGATGATGACACAATTTCAGGGCAAGTAATCTTGTATTTTGTTTTATTCTTCCATGAAGTTTTCTCTGAGAGTAACTGAGAGGTGTAAAAGATGATGGTAAGCTGAATATGATGAAAATGAGTTATAATGTTAGGACTGCTTGAGCAAAGAAATTAACACCTCAGTTTTCAAAAATTTCTTAGAGAAAAACAATGAGAGTGAAGAGAGAGATTTTTACCTAACTTATAATTCTTGACTCTACCAGGAAAAAATAAGAATAGAATATTGTTTTTTTTTTTTTTTTTTAAAAAAAAGTCTATGAGTGGGGAAAGCAGCACTATTCAAGGTACTTGATATAGTTTCTGTGTCTGAAAAATCCTTTTCTAACCCTCATTTATGCCTGTAAGAAATCAGCTCTCTGGTTAGCAGTTCAGTGTACTAGCAGCAGTCCATCTGTTTGGAAGCCCTGAGGACGATCCACATTTCTGCAGATAAAACAAGCAGGACAGCAGTCAAGTTAATGGACTCCGGCAAAATGATGTAGTGAACTTTCAATTTAAATAACTGTCCGTGACATAAAAACATGGAAAGTAGAACACACGGAGGGAAAAAAAAAAAAGCTGCTTTCAAATTCTAATTGAGGACACCCTTTTCCAGCAACCAGCATATTAAATTAGAATACAGAGAAAACTATTACTGTAATGTTTAAAGAGATTGGATATGTAATATGACAATTCAGCCATAAAAAGTAACCGAGAAAACAATAGGTGGTTGATTCTGACTAAAGTTAAAATTCTGAAAGGTGAGTGTGACTATGTTTCATTTGAATCTGAAATTCTTTTCTATCTTTATAATGCAATAATATTTTATAAGAGAACAAATCTGAAAAGAAAAAGCTATATACTAATAAATAATTTAATTATGAATTGTTCTGAGAAACTGTAATAAATCTTTCATATATTCCTAGCATTTACTATGTTAAAAGTCCTAAAAGAGACCCCTCAGTTTTAACCAGTACTCTAGATGTTGTTTTCGTCATAATATGCAGGATATGCTCTGAAGCAATTTCCACTTGACTAATTCTGATCTTTGCTTTATACACTATATGCAAGTACTACTGTCTGCTTGTACAAACAAAGCAAAGTGTTTCAGTTCAGACCAATTTCATAAGTAACGGTGTCATGAAGACAAAATGTACACAAAATGTGCCTTATCCTGAAATATGCCAACATCCTCAAGTGAGAAGGTTGGTGAATTGCATAGTACATATGATGTAATTATTTGATGAGTCTCACAGTATTTGGTGTTTTCTTAAAGCTTGCCCCATAAAGATCTGCAAATTAGTGGAAGTTTCCTTCCACTTTGAATAGATTATATGTCTGGAATTCATGATTAGAGCTTGTGGTTGAACTGTAAGCAAAGTATATGCTACAAACTCACTTTAAAAGAAAAATCAAAGCATTCAATATTTATCCATTTTAAAAAAAAATATGACTTTGGAGGCATGATTTGCAATTTTATTTTCAAAAACACAGGTTAAGAAAATTGATTATAAACTAAGTACTGCTGCAGCAGATTCTTAGAATTAATTAAAATATGTATTTCACCTTTCACTCTGCAACCTACATGTCCTCAATCTGTTAAGTCCTTGAAATCAGTGTTCAGAAACAGAATAACTATTGCTTTTACTTACTAAGTGCCATTCATTTGAGAAGCAGAATAAAATATTTATGCTCCTTAACCTTTGTTAAAATAGAGTTACTGGTACAGTAATCAAAATTGTATTTATAATTTGGACTCTTTTGTGGTAGAAACTAGTGAAATGCTCATAGCTTTACTTTTTACTTTAAAAGAAAAATCCTAGATTTGATGAGCTTCATGCTTAAAGAGGTGTTAGCCTTGGAAAATAAATACCTGTACTCATCAACTCCTGTAGAAATTCTCTAAATGCCCCTCCATATGCGGATTTAAGTGAAATCTTCAAGAGGTGGAACTGTGCATTTAAAAATGCTTTAAGTCTTTAGATATCTCTGTTTCTTACAAGATGGTTCTTAGTCTTAGGAAGGGAATGCAGTATAGTGGAACATGCACAGAAAGCATGAAGATGAAGAAATTTGTCTAGTGTCTTTCTTCATTCTTAAAACTTTTATGAAGACATGCATGAAGAAGCAAACTGAGACCATATGCTAATAGTTAGAGCAAACTTTTTTTTTTTTTTTTTTAATAGTCTCAGGGAGTGTGTATTAGAATGTACCCATATTTCAGAGTAGTTTTAAATCTTCTTTTCCTATGTAGGATTATACTGAAAAAAACATATGACTGAGAAAAAGTATTCTTTAACAAAGAATGTCATACAAAGATTTTTATTGTGTGTGAGAAATAAACCTGTTTCTAAAAATTACTGAGGGAGGGAGGAAGGGAGGAAGGGAGCAAGGAAGGAAGGAAGGAAGAAAGGAAGGAAGGAAGGAAGGAAAATGAAAGAATGAAGAAGAGAGAAATAAGGAAAGAAAGAAAGAGGGAAAGAGGAGAAGAGACTAAAGAATGACAGGACTATATTGGTTGACCTGCAATATCAAACAGTCAATTTGGAAGATGCAATTGGAATAACTGTACTATCATCTCTTATCTACCACTCATATAAATGCATCAATATTAAGTATATTTTATTTTATCATATTCTGCAACTCATGGTTTCCTTTTTACTCTGCAAGCACCCTTGTTTGTAGAGGTTCTTATTGCATGACCAAACTAGCCCATTGGGAGGTAATGAAACTAAGATTTTTTTTCATATCTTCACAGGTAGATGTATCCCTTATTCACTCTTATGAGAAATGTACGATGTGCTCATCAGAAAACAAAAACAAAAACAAGCAAACAAAAAAAAAACATAAGAATTGTCAATTTGATAAAATATAACTCGCATCTCATTAGTGTTGAGCACAGAAGCAATATTCTACATCAAAAATGACTGCTAAAATATTCACAATTACCAGCTATTCAGAATCCATTTTGTGTAGATAAAAAACATGTCAAATTTAATTTATCACATTTTCTACTGTCCTTTTTCATTCAAAGTATTGAAAAGTTATAAAACAACTTCACTCTTTTTCTAGACAGATATTTTATAGACAGAAAGAGTAACAGAAATATGTTACACATTCAGATAACTACATAGATGGGTAGCATTCAGAAAGTTTCTTTAAAGGCTGACAAAATTATCTATTTTATCTTCAAATGTGAATGTGTATCTTTTGTGAAAGAGAGTCAAAGTTTTGTTACTTGGCTCACTGTCTATGTTTGATGCTACTGCCACAGGTCAAATAAATAAAGAGTGGAGTAAAAGAAATGGTATGGGACACGGATAGAGCTTTTTCAGCATTGTAGAGGGAGAGAAGTTTCCTAGCTTTGAATGGATCACAGAGAAAGAGACACCCTGAAGCACTTTAATAGAAGGTCTGAAAGGAAAATAAAACTATATTCAGTATGAGGTTGAGGAGTGGCTATTTGGTGGGACAGTTGTGGAACCTGAGGAATCATTTTCTGCCTTTTTCAACCTGCAACTCCCTAAAAATTGCTCAGGAAAATATGAAGAGTGGAGTCTTTTAGAACAAATGTAAGCCTAACCACAACAGCCATACTTGTTTTAGGTGTATTTCGAAAACCTCCAGGGGTATGAGAATGGCTCATAACCACAAAATTATCTGTACACCAGAACCCAAGCTGCAGAATAGAGTAACAAAGGCTGTCAGATATGAGCTCTGACAAGGGTTTGCTTTACATGGATATTCTGATGAGGTAAAGTGATTATTCCTTTCTCCTTCATACTTGAAAATTGCATCTGGAAAACTTTGTCCACTTTGGGGCTTCCCAGTACAAACTGAAGCCAACAAACAGACAGGAGGCTAGTGGAGAGCCACCAGAATCGTTATAGGAGACGTATAAGTGACTGTTGAGGGAACTGGATTTTTTCAGCCCAGAGAATTCTGTGATCTGATGATCTATGGCTCTGAAGGAACCCATCTGAAACAGCTGCCAACAGGTCCTGAAAATCACTGCAGCTCTTCACTGAAACATACTGCCTCCGTGGAGATGAGGAATGTAGCAATGTCACTAAGTCCCCAAAAGGTGAGGTAAACACATTTTATTTTGGAAATATCTGCTTCAATCTTTTTAAAGAAGTTACCTGTTTCAGAAATTAAAATTTATGCAAAATGTTAAAAAGAAGTCACAGTTCATTTGAACTGAAATTGGATTAAAAGAAAAAAAATCAAAAAATAAAACTAAATCACAACCTCATTTTAAACTTGTTCACATGAAAGGTCTTTTATTATTTTGCCCTATCTGAGAAATGGGAAAATCTTTTTTTCCTCAATCTGAAGAAAAACCTGCTGTCCAAAAACTACAATGCTGTTAACAAATCTCCATTATTTGTAGGTATCCTGAGCTATCATTTACCAAATCTATTTTCTGTTCCTTTTCCATCAGTTCTTTTTTCTTCTACAGAATACACGAGAGTACACAAGAGGGCAAACAGCTACCTTTCATGAGTTCCCAGTAGAGATTTTTAGTTTTTGTAGGTTTCCAAGTGAATATTGGACATGTTCATTGATTAAATTTAAAGAGAATCCTCTAGCTATTTTCCACACGGCCATTTTTGCTGCTGAACCCTAGCAAAATGCTATATAGCTTTGCTTTTATAAAGCAAAACATGAATAAATGGGAACTGCTCATTGTCATTTTTTTTAATCAATTCTGGTAGGATCTGGAAGTTCACTATCTTTACCATCATCTGCGTTTCTGTTAGTGGTGCTGTTTTTGTTGTTATTTTTTGTTTTATTTTGTTTTTTAAATGAAAAGAAGGCTGTAGCAGCTAAAATAAATATCAGTTCAGTAAGCCCCATTTTGAGGCAAGCTAATTTGATAGAAATCTGCTTGAAATCATTAATAATGAAATGCCCTCTTTCTAAAATGTCATCATTTGGTTATAAACTAGGATTAAAATTCATATTATTTTTTCTTTATTTAAGATCTGACTCAAGAACAGAATTAGTGTACACACAGACACATCTACAGACATCCCAAGAATGTGATGTGTGTCTTCAGACCCTCTCCTGTGGTCCTGTGATTCACCAAGAACACCTTTATATTTTTAGATGTTATTGTAAAAATGTGTCTCTACATTCAAAATTGACTTAAACACTCTTTTTTTTTTCTGATGACCATTACTATTTAGGTAGTATCATGCATACTTGCAATGTAAGGAAAGGTTTTTTGATATAGAAAGTCTGCAGTCTAAATTGTAAAGCTGGTTGGATTATTCATCACACACAAAAAAAAAGAAAAGAAAAAGAACTACAATGCCATCCATAAATACCAATAAAACATTAAAAAATATGGCCAACTTCTCTGTATGTTGTTTGACCTTAGCAAATAGTAAATAGTAGTAAATAATAAATAATAAATAAATAAATTAGCAAGTAATGTGAAAATTTTAAATCAGTGAGGATTTGGATGTTGTTCAAGTCAGCTTTTTATTAGTCATTATTTGTATTATGCAATTGCCTCCTTAGGCACATATTACTTTTTTTCTTTTTCCTTCATTGGATGATTAACATGTCTTAAAAAAAGGAAAATGATAAATGATGAGCCATAGATATATAGAAAATATGTTTGTTACCTTTAATGCATGTGTTTGCAGGAACATTTTGTTATTTCAGATAGGCCTTCCCCCAAAAAGTATATACAAGGTAAGTCTCATTCATATCAATACTTTTGAATACTGAATAGTCTAGAGGGTATTGATTAAGCTGGCATTTTCAATTTTAACAATAACTTACAAATATTGCATTATTAATATCTTCCTACAAGATATGATCTTAGAAGTTGCTTTCCCTTTATCTTAAACCTACATGTAAAATTACTTTAAAACTATTTTATTTCTTGTCACAAGCCTTATCTGGATATGCTTTACCTTGAATGAAAAAAGAAACTATTAAAACTCCTTTATGTGCTGCTACTAATTGTACTTCTTGCCTTTTTGTTCTGATAGAAAAATCTTTCAATTAGTTTAAATGTTGTAATTTATTTCCTTACCCTGACGAAACCTTTATCCACTTATTAGTACCTTGATCAACCACTATGTCTAACCTTTAGGGTAGATGTCATTCATAAGCCGCATTGTCCTTGTTGCTTATTTATCTAGACATGACTTGAGGACATTGTATACTTTTTCAACATCTTTTGTGTTCTTCTAAGTTTTCTTCCACTGTAAACGAAGGATAAGGAAGGAAGACGAGCATCTCCATACCTTCCTGACATGAAGTTAGTACATGTACGGGCCGAAAGCCTTAGATACAGAGGGCCTTTGTGGAATGGACCCCAGAACACACTGACCTCTGTTACATATTGCACAGCAATTACAAATATAATTTCATGGGCAATTGCAGCTATGCTATTAAAGAATGTAGAGAAAAGAAAGATGTCCATAGTCATAGCATTTACTTACTTTAGGCAGCAACCATCTAATCATATGCTTTTGCCTTCTTTTCTCCACAGGCTTCTGCCTTTAGCTCCTCTGCATCACACACACTTAAGGTAGATGGTCCCAGGAGCCTGAACCAAAGTGTGTGCTCCCAGTGTGAGCAAGATGGCTGGGCTGGATCTCTTACATTAAAGGAGTTACAGGCTTTTTTTTCCTGGAAGGTACAACCTGTTAAAACGACAGGTTTCATTGTCCTCTACATGGATATTTCCCACATGAAAGACCATCTGGCTTTTAATTCCTCAGTGCTAACTACAGGATGAAATATGTTATATTAGGGGAAAAAAAATTATATTCACGATGTCTGTCCTAAGCATTTTTATTTCATTTAAATTTCTGGTGATGTGGAACGTTCTTAAAAATCCCTAAATATTGCACCAAGTTTGAGATTAATAAACAAATGCATTAAAGTTCCACAATATTGCCTCTATATTTTAAAAAGCCTCTGGAAAAAGAAACAACTCCCAGAACAAGATCATCACGGTCTCCATATCAGAAAATTATACTGTTCAGCTGATGACAATCTTTATAAAATCAAAGTCACAGAGATGCTTACTAAATATTTTATAAAAGTTGTTACTGTCTAGACAGAAATTTAATATAAGGGTTGCATATCAGTAGCCACAAATAATCAATATGACAATTTTGGCATGGAAGCATGAAGTTGCCTGCAACAAAATCAATAACAGCACGAATCATCATGTCCTGGTATGCTAATGATGCTTCTAGCTCTAACCATTAGTATCTGAATAAAATATAAGTTAAGAATATATCCTCTGCAACTGTCATTAGTAGTTAAGTGACAGAAACTAATTATCAACCTTTTCTAAAAGTCCTAGATGTTTTATTAATGCACTGCATCAGTGGTTGATATGAGTGGATAAAAAAAATCTTTTTTTTTAAGAATCCCTTCATAATTTTAAATCCAATAAGATCTTAATAATGAGATTTTACATATTTATATGCTTTAAGCAGTAATTCATTACCCATATAAGAAAGTTGCTATCCATTTTTAGCTTAAACAATATTCTGTTCTTCTATGGTTTGTAACTTTGAGATATTTCAATTTAAAATAGGAGCAGTTGTTCAAACAGCCCCAAATGCACCACTGATAGGGTGGAGATAGATAAAGACAAACAAGTTATTTATACTCCTCAGTATGCAGTCAATATTTCAATTAAGGCCTAGGAAAAAATAATTGGAAGATCTAGATAATAAAACAATAAAACCTATATTTGTGAAGTGTAATATATTCACTAAGATGCTGCAAGTGATATCTAAGAATCTCTTTGATTGCGACTTTGAATGAGCAATGTTTCCCTTTGGTCATTCCTGAAGTTTTAGACTAAAATCAAGAAAAAAAATATTTCACACATACTCATAATCATAAACTTTTTAAAAATTAATTCCTTTTTTTAGAAAATTATAGCTTTACTTAAAGAAAGCACTGCTAGTCTGAAGCAAGGTTTCTTTTGTAGATATTTTTTAATGAAAAATAACAGTTGCATGTTTTCTTCTATTCCAAGGACAGCATTTTAAACATTTAATTGTTGATGCTCAGTCTTTTAAAGGTGAAGTGTGTGGTGCAAGTGAATAAGCTGAAAAAAAGAAAACAGAAGATCACCTCCAGAAAGCTGGAGCAATGCTGAAATACTCAGGGAATAGTAAGTATGCAGCAGTGCGGCAGAAATGACCCAAGAGTTAGTGTGACACATGAACTGCATATTGTTTGACAACATGATATTGTTTCAGTTGAAATCAGTGTCATTCTGACAGGTTTTAAGGGTAATGTTTTAGGAAGGATGCTCATGAATAGGCTGTTGGTGAAGCTTCTGCCAGGATGCAGTATCCAGTTTGGGCACCACTATGCACAATAGGGAAAAGAATGGGACAGATTTGAGAGATCTATCAGTTCTGATTGGAGGTATGCAAAATTACCAAAAGTTTATAAAAACATGATGGATGAAGGAACACTGAAGAAACTGAAAATAAAAAAGGAGATCTAGTGGTGACATAAAAACATTCTTCCAGCATGTAAAAGTTTATTATAATATCAGTGATTAATTTTCTTTGATGCCCTTTTGGCATAACACAAGAAAATGTTTAATTTGCAATGATATGAGATGTTAGAAAAAGCTTTTTTACCAATGAAAATAATGAAGCATGATACCAAATGCTTAGAGAGGTTATTGATGATTAAGGAACATTTATCTGACTTCAGGAGTAAAGAAAAAGAAAATAAGAAAGACTTTTTTTAAAAAAAAAAAGTCCTTACAAATTCAGAGCACACTTGCAGAACCTGAAAAATACACAGGACGCACAGGTAAAGTGCATGATGAGATTATATACATATATCATGAAATATATGATAAAATAAGTCAGCATTGGAAACTTTTATCTAAATCATTGTAAATCAGACAATCTGACAAAAAGTATTAGGATTGTTTTCAACAAAGTCACACTGTCTTTTCTTTCTCTCTCTCTAGCATTCTGAAGTGAAACAAATACATGGAAATATTATAAATTTGTTCCAAACCATAACAAGTCATTAGGTCTAGTTTGTTATGAGAAAAATTCCCAAATTCCAAATGTTTTAACTAATGTGATAAACACAAACATGAAAAATAAGGGGAAAATCCATTCTATTTAGGTATTTAAGAGGCTTCCAACAAATTCATAAAGCTCTTCATGTAAAAAAAAAAATTCTAATACTGTGAAGACATTATCTTTCAAGTATATATTTGCTAAGAGTAACCTTTTTCCATACCTGCAATTATTTTACTCTAAACTGATTGTTGTTGACATATGTAATTAATGCTTACAAAGGACAAACCTGGAATTAAGGCAGGCAGCAATTATTTGAAGTGTAATGTCTAGCAGACTAATGTTGCTGTAATGAATGTTCATTGTGTATTAAAACTGCATGACAACTACAAGAAGAACCCTTGAAATACTAGTTCAGAGGAAAAATTAAGATTATTCTTTTTAATAAAAATGATCCTACAAGTTAGTTTTTTGTTCTTATCTAAGGATTAATTGGACATGTATATCTAAATGTCTCTTGCCAACAAGCTTTCCTCTGTTTATTCACCTCATGCAGCACTAGAACATGGTCTATGCCTATTAAATTCTTACAAGGACTTGCTTTACTGAACAGGATTTAGACTTACTCTTTTAAGAGTGTCTTGCTGGTTGTGAAAAAAAATGATGGCATGTTTAATTATATGATTTTTACTTGGTCTCATGCACAATCTGACTTTATTATCAGAGCTCTTCCTGTGGAAAAGAAAAAAGGATTTTTCTTTACAATTATAGAACTACAGGAAGAATCAAAGCACTACATAGTTTATCTCCATTAAACTTAAGTAGGAAGGAGGAAAAAATAAAGAAAATGATAACTATAGTTTTACTAATGATATATATACTTTGATCAGAAGCAGCAAACACACTTACCAAAATCATGCCTTCATTATGTGTGATTGCATGTGTGATAGGACCCAGGCAACTACAGGCCAGTCAGCCTCACCTCCATCCTTGGAAAAGTCATGGAGGAGCACATCCTGGCTGTTGTCTCCAAATAGGTGGAGGATAAGAAGGTGCTCAGTAGTAGTCAGCATGGATTTACCAAAGGGAAATCATGCTTGACTAACCTGATAGCCTTCTATGATGGAATGACTCACTGGGTCATTCCGTGCCCCCAGATGAGGGGAGAGTGTGGAAGTCATATATCTGGATTTCAGCAAGGCTTTTGACACAGTCCCTCACAGCTTCCTGCTGGTCAAGCTTCGGAAGAGCGGACACTAAGTTGGATTAACAACTGGCTGGATGGCAGAGCCCAGAGCGGATCAGTGGTGCAGAGTCTAGTTGGAGGCCTGTAGTTATGGTGTCCCCCAGGGGACAGTCCTTGGTCCAGTTCTGTTCAATTTATTAATCAATGACCTGGATGAAGGGACAGAGTGCCCCCTCAGCAAGTTTGTTGATGATATGAAACTAGGAGGAGTAGTTGTGGAAGAATGGCCTGAAAAACAGGAACCTTAGAGAAAGACTGAGGCGTAATAGAAGTTTTAGCATTACAGTAGCTTGCTTGGGATGATACACAGTTGCAACTTCCAGAATGGTTGGTACACGTGGACCTGGCTCCTGCACGGTTCCCCAGGCAGTACAACCTGCAAAGGGCAGTAATGGAGGGTGGAGCAGAGTGAAGACACCGCGGCCAAACTCTATTGCGCTCCCTGTGCTGGGCCACTGATAAGCTACACAGTTGCTGCCCAATGGGAGATACATGATAACATGTCCAGTGCTGAGCCTGCAACGGTAGCAAACCAATCCTTTTGGATGAACTTTGCTTGAACTTTGTTTATTATAAGCTCACTATAATGTCAAAACACACCTCCATCCCAAAAGATTCTCACCTTCGAGGTAGGACCACTCCTCGCTGAGCATGTGCTCTAGATTTTCGATTGACTGTACCTTAAACGAAAGGAGAGACTTTTTCACCAATCAGTAACAATATTAGGCACGACTATAGTCACTCAAGCTCCACCTGAATGTAAAGGAAAGTATAAAAGGTGAACTCAGGATGAAAAGAAAGGAAGGAGAAGATTCCATTGTAAATTTTGGATCAGTTGACGGCTGAACCCCCCTTTCCTCCCCTCGGGTCGGAACGCTGCCTGGAGAGACGCGAGACTGATAGCCCTCTCCCATCTTCTGCAGTGAGTGATGATTGCACATTTGTGCATCAGAGCTAGCTAAAATCCTCACACTGTAGAAGATAATTTCCTGTATTGACATCCAAAATCTGCTTTGTAAATGTTGCATTTGAATAAATCACACTGTTTGTGAACTCAACTACTTATTTGGGGGGGGAAAGGGGGGTACAATCAGACCTATGGTCCGCAAACTGTTTGCGAATCCGATACTGATTTGATATCTCCTTCCTCCCCGAACACCACTATGGCTTTCAAACCACAACATTTCATAGCAGCTGATACTCCAGAGGGCTGCGCTGCCATCCAGAGGGATCTGGACAGACTGGACAACTGGTCTGTGAGAAACCTTTTGAAATTCAACAAGGACAAATGCACCTGGGGAGGAATAAGCCCAGACACCAGTACAGGCTGAAGACTGACCTTCTGGAGAGCAACTCTGCAGAGAGGGACCTAAGTGCCATGGCGGATGACAGGTTGACCATGAGGCAGCAGTGTGCCCTCATGGCCAAGAAGGCCAGTGGGATCCTGGGGTGCATTAAGAAGAGCATCTCCAGCAGGTCAAGGGAGTTGATCCTGCCCCTCTCCTCAGCCCTGATGAGTCCATCTGGAATACCGTGTCCAGCCCCCAAGTCCAAGAGGGATGTGGAGCTACTGGAGAGAGTCCAGCCACCGGGCTATGAGGATAATCAGGAGCCTGGAACATCTGCCCTATGAGGAGAGGCTGAGGGAGCTGGGCCTGTTCAGCCTGGAGAAGAGAAGGCTGATAGGGGATCTCATCAGTGTGTATAAGTACCTCAAAGGAGGCAGTGAGGAGGATTGGGCTGGCCTCTTTTTAGTGGTAGCCTGCGGTAGAACTAGAGGTAATGGTAACAAACCGAAACACCGGAAGTTCCAAAGGAATTTAAGGAGAAATATCTTAACTGTGAGGGTGACAGAGCACTGGAACAGGTTGCCCATAGAGGCTATGGAGTGTCCTCTGGAGATGTTCAAAACCCGCTTGGATGAAGTACTGTGCTACATACTCAAGGTGACCCTCTAGGTGACCCCAACCCCCTAGGGGTTGGACTAGATGATCTCCAAAGGTCGCTTCCGACCTTAAGGATTCTGTGATTCTATGACTGAAATCATTGTCCTGTGGTTTGGATTTCCCACTTAAAAAAAAACAAGGATCTAATGTTCGGCTTTGATTCAACTGCTAGTTAATTAGCTTAGCTTAAGACCTGAAACACAAACTGACTGTTCTTCCTATTATTGGCTACTTACTAGCCTTCAAAGTAAAACACATATCCATCTAGACTGACCCCTGCACTGGGAAGGTGGGCTGATCTGAATTACGTGTTGCAAAATAAAAAGTAGAATTTTCTCTGATAATGTCTTACTCAGTCTATCTTCTTCTTGAACCGTTGTACCTGACTTTTCCTGGACCAAACTTGATGGGCGCAGCATGATCCCCTTTAGTCCAGCAGTACTTCCTTCCTCCCACACAGAACAGCCAAGAAGAGAAGCAGCTACGAACGCCTTAATTCAGAACTACATATGGCTGTAAATTTCAAATATGCTATGAAAAGTAAGGAACATACTGTCCCAGAAGGTTGCAGAACCCTGTTTCCTGTTCAATGGGAATTCATTTCCAATAAATAAGACTACAAAAATAGTAAACTTTAAGGGATAATGTTAAGAAGTTTGGGTGGTAGTTGTACTGCTGGAATCCAACAAGTTTTTTAAAAATCAGTTAGTATAATCTATAGGAACATAGGTCTCTAGCAAGTAAGAAGGCACAAATTAAGTTCCTGTGTTTATAGTTCTGAGTTGCATTGACTTAGCAAATGATTGTCTATAAGTGAAATCTAAGAGTGCAATACCCAGTAGAACTATTTCGTTTAGCTACTTAGCATACTGTGAAACTAAACCTCTCCAAATGTCAACTATTAAACTAGAAATATTATGTCAATTATCTCCCATATTCACACTGCTCTTCTTTTCACCTTTTAAAAATGAGGTAAATTCTTATGTAACCCTGATCTGATACGGTATCTTTAATGCAACTGAAAATTCCATGTTGTTCCCTCTTAATAGACTCTGGAAGCATCTCTGCAGGTATTTAATTTCTCCAGCATAATGGAGAAGAGGGTTTTAACTGCCAAAAAACAGTTTCTCTCTTCACCATCATATTTAGCGCAGCTCAGTGCATGATAATCGGGCCAAAGTTAATGCTGTTTAAGCAGCATTAACTAACTGTTGAGGAGTCCCCTTAACAGCAGCTGCAGAGTACTCCTGAAGTTGGGCTGGAACAGTTTTAGGACCACCTGTACATGAAGTGCTGCTTTTGTTTCCCTGAGTTTGCTGTTGAGCATATTGCAGAGAACAGGAAATTGTTTTACTTTTCTATTTCAGAGTTCTTCTCTTATCTGGCAAGTAAAAGATAAAATTGCACTAAAAATACACTATTAAGAGCTATTTGACTATGTGAACAGGTAATGACTTTTCTTCTTCTGGTGCCGCAGGTTAAATCATTACTGAAAATTAGCTGGTTATGTCCATGACTCTGGAAACGTTTCTGTTTTATTCAAAACATTGTATGTTGGCAGGTTTAATAATTTAGTGGAATGCAGTTTTTAAAAAGAACACTTCTAGATGTATCCAACATGGTAACTAAAAGGACAAGGAGTAGGTTACCTATAAAGTCTCTACGTTTTCCTGCCTTCTTAAGCAGGCACATGTACCTGTGATGTGCGTGTTTATAAGTACATATACATACACACGCATGTATGTATTCAAATAAGCATAATTACACAGGATTTTACATTCTGCCCAAAAAGGTAGATTTGTCTTGACAATTTTGGCATCAAAATATATTTCTAATTAATGTAAAAGGAAGGGGTACAGAGTGGAGTAGAGTTGTTAAAGAATCAACATAATTTTTCTTTTCCTTTTTCTTTTTTTTTTCTTTCTTCTTTTGCTCTACTCTCCTCAAGTCACCTTTGGAACACAAGCCCGAATTGCATTGCAAATAGATACAGCTGTCTCATGGCTTCCTAAAAAAAAACACTTTAAGGAGTTAGACTGGTATTATTTTGTTATTTAATCATAGCTTTATAAACTTATCTTAATCAGATCTAAAAATAAAATGAAATAAAATAAAATAAAATAAAATGAAATAAAATAAAATATCTTCTTTTAGTGGCTTGTATTTACATTAAATAAGAGATTACATGTTTTCCAAGGACATGGAGTCAATAGTAGTTCTCATATTGAGGAAATCTATTTCCCCAAAAATTCATTCTCATAATTAAAAGTAGACATACATGAATTCACTCTTACAGAGCTATCCATGCATGTATCTACTATCATGGACAAACAGGGACAGATTCAAAATTAAATTATGCAAAATAATGATTTTTGAAAATCATTTTATCTCAGGATTGGAAAGAAACTAATCCTAAAATTTCCAGGGATTATGAGTCTCATTTTTGAAATAGTTTAGGCAAGTGAAAGCAGACAAAGCCTCGTACTGCTCACCCTACTACTCTCTATGTCACTGCAGATTTTAGCAATTGTTTGTTCTTGGCTGTTTCTACTGTTCTCTGAAGCATCTGTGTTATGGTTGGAGCTGAATCCTTGCTGAGTGGCACTAAGGAGAACAGTATTTCATTGGCTTCTCAAATGTCCATCCTCTCTCTAGGAATGTAGGTGTTTTTAAGGTTGGATAAAAGTCCAGAATGGTTTGAGGTTGATGGTAACTAAATTTTGGAGATTTATTAAGTAAGTAAACCATTTATTGGTCCATTTTCAGGCAATGTTTTTAAAGCATTTGAGTGAAGTTGAAAGATTTAATAAGATATTTCTTGAGATGACACTGAGCCTCTTAAGGTACCATTTTGACAATGTCCTACTTTTTACCTTTTTGGAACACTGTACATTGCGTGACCTGCATGGCTTCAAGAAATTAAGTGTATAGTAAAGATACTTGACTATAGTATAGTGTAAAATAATATAGTATTATTTTTACTATATTATATTTACTATATTATAGTATTATTTATACTACAGTATAGTGTAAAGACACTTTACTATACACACACATGAGAGTTATTTTTGAAAATCAACAGGTTGGTTATGTGCATTTCTACAAAATAGTTATTGAGTCGTAACAATAATGATCAAAATCTACATCGCAGTGGTTATTTTGAATATGACTAAGCTCCCCATGCTCTAAGTTAGTTTTAGTAAGTGTTGGGTCATAGTGCTGACTAAATGCAGATTTATTAAATCCTTCCTTTCGATCTAATGGTTTCTGAAGTGTCTAATTCTAATATATAATCTCTTATTGTGTGTGAAATCTCTTGGTGCTGACAGTAAATGATGACTTGAATGCACTGTGTACTGAGGAGAACAAATGACTACCACAAATCATTTTTACTCCTTTAATGTGTAGTTAGGGTTTGCAGGAGGATTATAATGATACTGCACTGACTGTTCTATAATACGTCCTCAAACTGCTGCATGATCTGGATTGCAAGTCACACAAATAATGTGAAACAAATCTTGAAGACTTCCAACTTTATGATTTTATTATTAGTCACTATTTAGGGGTTTTTTTATTATTATTTTTTCTTGCTACCACCATCTGATTTTAAGATGCCCTGTCTTCAGTTCCTCAATAATTCTTTTGATATAAAAATGGCATATCTGAAAATAAACAGCTTAATGGGGATCTTTTTGGAGGTTTCTTTTGCTACAGATCCCAACTTCATTATGTCTACTTAAATATAAGAATGTTCAGAATATTTCTGGAATTGCACTCTCTCTGGAAAAACCTCTTTCCAGTTGCTTCTTAGAGGATCAATCAGCTTCTCCCATTTTCCTTCATAGATAGTCTTGTTTCATCACACTGCACTCTATAGCAAGATTCAAGTAAGTTCAGGAGACTGGAGGTAATTTATTTTTTCAAATCACACAGCTGCTCCAAAATTTTTTGCTCAGTGTAAGACACAGCAAGAGATGCTTAAGCACTTACATCTGTCCCTGATTAGCTATCTTGGAAACTAATTAAGCAATCAATAAACGAAACAAGTACAAGTCAATGGCATCTCTGATAAGCATGCATAGTTTTAAACCTAAAGCAACACAGTTGTCAGCAATTACAAGGAAAGCTATACCATCTCTTAAGGTTCATTAAGATACACTTGTGCAGCTATTAAATGTCCATCTACTAATAGTTTTTGTACAATGCATAAGGCAGTGTCTTTTGTCTTTCTCTTTACTTGTGCATAGAGTAAGATACATTCAGTCATCAATAAAAAATAACATATACACTTCAATGCTTTATATATGTATATATATGAATCATAAACAAAACTATTTTATTTTAAGTACTATCTAACACTTCTGTTACACTTCTGTCACAAATTCTTAGTGTTTGTTTGGTAATTATATATTTAAGATGTTGCTACAGAAACATGGGTTTCTACTGAACAAATTATTTTCCAGAACATGAAACACAATCTGACTAATTTTAATCTTTAGAAGTCCTAAAATGTTAGTTTGATTTTATTTGCTTATTTGAAAACATTTTGTTTTTTTTTTTTTGTAAGTTTAGCATGGAACTTTATTTTATCGAGGATATTATATGTAATTACAATCCAAAGCAAGAAGAAAAATAATCCTGTCCTAATTGGATTCTTATTACTAAAATAATTATTGATAATGATCTTGCTGTACTTTGCTTTTCATCTTGAAGCATCCCACAGTGCTTGACAAACCATTGTAACTGCTGCCTCTTAAATCCTTGACATAGTATTACATTACAATTTGCACATATATAGTATCCTTTTCATAGACATTCACCTTTCAGCTTGAAATAGTTTAGTTTTTGCTTCAGAATAAGAAAGAATGTTTTCTTTTTAAAAAAGTTAAGGAAGTTTTAATCACTTGTCTTTGCAATTGAAATAGTTCTGCAAGGATTCAACATTACACCAAAGTTGCCTTACCTTCAGTGTTGTCAGAGTGCATAAGTAATTTGAGCTATTAAAATTCTCATAATTGCTTTTTATAAATAAAAAATTCATTTTGTATATCTGCAACTCAAAGTTTATGAGGCCTTGCAAGTTCTAAAACTGCAAATATTCAAGGGTTTAAATGTGTTTAAATGTAGGTCATAGCTAATAGAAACAGTTCATTGAGAAAAAGGCATCATTAATATGAGAGGCATAGCACTGCACTTTCCTGAATTATTACCTTCTAAAATTGTGATCTGAATGTTATATATTTTTTGTGTGTATGTATTTTATATAGAAGTTAAATTGACATCCCATTGATTGAAAAGGGACATGACTTTAACGGAGCTAATAAATGCATCAGGGTCCCAACTCAGCAAAGCAGATAAGCATGTGATGGATTTAGCACCATGCTCAAGTTAGCCACATGTCTAATATCTAGGACAGCATGTAGAAACAAGACTTGTTTTTTGAAATATGAAAGGCAATTGTCAGTAGGCAGAATGTAATTTTCCATGCTGGAACTTGGCCAACACAGTGGGTGCTCTACAGTACTACTCTTCCAAAAAGTATCTTCTGCTCTTTAATGACTACATGCAGTCAGAAGGTTGGTTTTACATCTCATCTGAAATCTGGTAGCAAGCTTATAGGAGTTTTCATCCAAAACACTACTGTTTTCAGAAAGTTTCAACTGACCCAGATGTCCTTGCAAAGAATTATATTTTAATAAAAAAATACATAGTTAAAAAAAAAAAAAAAGTTCTATTGCCAGATTTTCAGCCTTAAAATAGTATTTTTGCTAAGGTAATATCATGATTAAATTAACATCACTTGTATACAATTGAGATATAGAAAAAAAAAAAAGAGCTGTTCTTCCTGTTATTGATAGGGTTTGTCCCTAAATTCATTGTCAGGAGATACTGAAACATAACATTATTTCATTATTTGACTTTCTTCACACTAGTTATAACAACTGGCCTACGTGCGTTAATACTGTCAACTGAATAGTAATTTATATTAAGACTTTGTTTTAAAATGTAAAATATAAAGTTTTATTTTGGTTACATACAAACTTTTCATTGCATTTTTCTTCATTTTTCTTCTGACCTATTCAAGTCAGTCATTAGGAATTACTGGGAATTTTTACAATCCAAAAAGTAAATGAAGTAGTGTAAAAATCAATAATATTATTTCTACAGCATATCATATTTAATTAGTCTACAGAAATGAGTTTTATTAAGAGTCACTACCTTATCTGTTTGTATAGCACCTGAAAACCTGCCAAACACCATGTCCTTTTTCTTTTCATAATGGCAAAATGGAAGTAGGTAACTGATGTGAATGAAATAGCACTGATGTAAAACCAGAATGAAAAAAATATAGAAATTTCAATTACAATCTCACCCTCAATCTAATGCAAATTCTCAGAATTCTATTACATGTGCCAGTAACACTCATGTAAGCAGTTAGTCTTAATTGGAGCTACTGCTCATCTATATAAATGTTTGCAGGATCAGAATTTAATATATGACAAGTTAAAAAAAAAAGGAAGGGGCAATATAAAGTAAGCAAATTATTACAAAATTCTAATACTAACATAAAGCCAATGATTGAATTAACATCTGAAGCAATGAATGAATTAACAAATGTTCCTGTGTATTGAACTGATACTTTTGCTTTTAACGTATAAAAACACAAACTTTTACATACTATGTCAAAAACTAGTTTCCAAATTTTATCTCCTTAAGCTCTCATGAATTAGTTCATATTTAACAAAATGTATTTCTATATAGCCTTAAAACTAGAACTGTTAATAATTAATTAGACAACTAATGATGAAGAAGCTACCAGAAACTTTCAACATAGGCATGATAAACTTTAATGTTTGCCTGCCTGGCCACTGGATCCTTAATCTATAGTCCAAGGTAGACAAAAAGGACTATATAATAATAAAGTGGACAGGACCAGGACATGGGCTCAATCACTGTTCTGCAATTGTCTGTACTGTTTGATTGCTAGTTAGCACAGTCCCTCTCACGGTCATTACCTTAGACCATCTAACAATTTCCCAACAATGTCAAAAATGATGTGGGAACTAAAGCAAGGAAAGATTTGCACAAGCATCATGGACAAGATCCGTTTCTGGTAAAAGATTAGCCCTAAAGAAACGATGTGGAATATGCGACATATGTCAGGCCAGAGGAAACGGATTTTTTTGTCCCAATGAACCCTCAGGTTATGACAGAATGCATGTGAAGAGTTTGATTTACAGCAGTCAGCTTGCTGGACAGTGGGATATTTAAGGTAGCCAACAAGATAAGATGTGTATGTGTAGATTCTGAACTAATGAAAGTATAAAATATTATTCAGTATTAATGGCCTTGAACCTCTTCGGGCCCTGTAACACTGATTCTATTACACAACTGTTGCCACTTTTCCTTAGAAAAGACCTAAGAGAATGATATTGAGCTCAATGCCATATTCTAGCATGGACAATGCCAAAAAAAAAAGGGGGGGGAGGGGGGCAAGATATTTCAAATTATCTCTCTCTTGAATAATATTCAGGTCATTACAGAAATTGAAAGGTGATAAAAGTTTCCTCCCTATTAAGGATTCACTTTCTAAGTCATAATTAAAGATTCCTTGTGCCAGGGAAGAGCAGTAAGAAAGGATAACTGCTGTATGCTGGTTAAGACTTTTACCTTGAGAGGAAAAACAACAGTTGTAATTCTAAGACAAATCCATGTCCTTACATCAGGGATGAAATTTCAGGTCTTCCTCCTTTGTGACTGCCATAACCACTGCGCTAACCTGTATGGCAACAGGATAAGAAATTCCTCCAGCATCTGGGGGACTGTTTCTTGTACTATAAGCCCATTTATATTAGGCATATTCACCATACAATCTTTTATTAGTTTTAATTATTTTCAGTAATAAAGGCCCATGACACTATTAACTGACCATTACAAGTCATCCATGGCTCATTATCAGTGATTAATCACCTGCTGTCTTATAATTAATGTTTATTAGGGGAACAGCAGTTTAATCACTGTTCCATATTTTCAGTGCTAGTCAAGAAAGCTTAAAAAAAAATGGGCTCTCGGATTTCCAAGGGGTATTTTTTGACATAGGTCTTTGAGGATTAGGAAATCAAATGCCATTAAGAAGTCAATTTACTAGCTGAAAAAAAAAAAAAAAAAAAAAAGGAATAATAAAGGGGACTTGTTTCCCTTTAATTGTCATCACTGAAATCTTGTGAAATCTTGAAAGCCTGGATTTTTCTCTGTGGAGGATACTCAAATTTGCAGGTAATCTGAGTTTGGCCATATCAGAATCAGCTTGCCATATTTGACTAACAGGTCTGTGATCATATCCCAGTATTACGCATTCTCTTTTATCAAATATCTAATGAAGGAGGCACTTTGATGTCAATAATCTCAGTTTTCTTATTAAAAATTGGAGTGATCTTCCACTTTTTTTTTTTTTTTTTTTTTTTTTTTTTTTTTTTTCTGGACAAATGAAATATATCCAAGCAAAAAAACAGAAAATATGGACAAATATTTTCTGTGCAAATCCATACTTTTGGTGTGGCATAGGTGGAAGGATGAAACAATTGATTATGGCATTAAATAACAGTTCATAGCTTTTATTTACAAAAGTAACTGTTCAGGTGAAAAATAAATTGGTATGGAAGAGGTCAGGGAATTTCAAATTGTTCATTTTAAAAATCAGCAATTTTTCTGTGCAGACAGGATCCTTGCTGGGTAAAAAAAGAATGCCATGATAGGTGAAGAGATCTCATCTGCTCACATGAAGTCTCCATCTGCTGTTTCAAATCTCTGGGATTTAGGAAAACACTGTGCTACCACTATGGTAGCAGATGTTTTACTTTGGAGGACTTCTGCACACAATGGAGCAGTACAGCATCGCCAGCTTGCAATACATTGTGAAAATAATCCATGCCTGATACGAGAAGGAAAGCAAATAAGAAATTTCATCCCTAACAACTATACTCTTCTCTATAACTCCTTCTAAGCCTTTATAAAAATATACAAGTAAGTATCCAAACAACATAAACTTTTCAAATGATTGTCATCTGTGGCTGACTTCACCACCTGATTTTTCTCATACTTATATCAAAATGCCTGAGTCCCTGCTTGCTCAGAGAGCACCCAATTTCGTGTTGGTCACAAGGGTAAAAGAAGTTCCTTCAAAAGTATGTGCAGCTCTAACATTTTGAAGTAGGGTTTGAGGATTTTTTTTTTTCATTTTTTTTTTCTCTATTATATTTTTCTGGAGAACTGTTCCATAAACTCACAGCTTTAAACACACAGGATGTAATTTCCCATCAAAATTTATTCCTGGTTACTTTTGATGCTTTTGCTCTGTGCCTAGTTTGCATTTTAGTTTCTCTAGTGTTTGCATTTAGTCTTTCTCTAGTGTTTACGGGGACTGTTCTAGCTATACATAGCAATCCTATCTTTTCTCACCCTCTAGTTACCACGTTAAATGAAATAACTCCTTTCACACTCATTATATATCATGGATTCTGTCTCTCCAATCATTAATTTTGCAGTACTTGTCTGTTCTTTTTCCAATCTGAAATCACATTTCCTAAAGAAAGACATTGTATTTCAGACAAGAGCTTGCCTGTGCCTGATCAGGTGGTATAAATGTATCCCTTTGTCTGTTGAAAAGATCTCCAATATGGTTTATTAAACGTCTGTATTTCTCAAGGCTCTAAAATGTTTGCTCCAGATATTATTTCTGGGATGACCCTGAGGTCCATCTTCTTGCCAGTGATTTTCTGTGGATAAGCTCCTAACTTACAATTAGAAGTTTTATTTAGGATCACCAGATTCCTGGCCTTGACTGTTTTTTTGCTGTTGATCTTTTATTTCATTCATTCTTTTGCTGCTCATCTTTTATTTCATTCATTTCCTTTGAGCTAAAATACAGATCATGTTATGCTATAAGTAGCATTACTAATTAGTAGCATTTTTTTTATATCAGAACTCAGTACAAGGGTTGTGAATTATAACATTAAACAAAATTGACACTATGTTTCTATCTTAAGTTATTCTGCTTAATTTTACCTTAGAATTCCTGGTCCCCTTCTTCTCTAATTCATATTTTTCTTCTGATACCAGAAAATTTGAACAAGCAACTTCAAGCAAGCACCTAAATTTCACAACACATATTTAATTTAATACAGGATCAGTATGCACATATTGAAAGGAATTTTCTCATTTGGAGTCAAGCCCAAATAGCCAGGTGATAATGAGAGATTTTTCATTGCTTCAGCAATTTTTGGAATAAATCTATGGGGGATCTGTACTGAAGATTCTCCTAACCATCACATGCCAGAGCCCTTAGCCATCAAATACAACCTACAATCTCTTCTAATGACTTTATGCAGATACAAGCTTTCTTAATTAAAAGCACTTTTTTATTCAACCTAAATTTTCTTAATAAGTACTATGCTTTGAAAATGAGGATACTGGACTTAAAACTACTTAACAACTATCCTGAAGATGATGATGAGTAATCGGAAAGCAGATAATAGTTTTAACACACACACAATAATACTATTTTGCACACCAAAAAAAGCAAAAAAAAAAACCCCACAGACTTGTGTCATATAAACATATATGTAAAAAAAAACCCTGGACCATTATAGGTCTTATTGGATAGTTTCAAAATCAGTGAGCAAGAATGAAATTCTGATGTATTTATAATGGTCTAATATCACTGCTCTTCTCTTGTAAATATAGAAGATCCTAGGCCAATTTGACAAAATGAGTAGTCCAAGATTTGTGACTTCCACTGTCATATAGGAACACAGTGAATTATCCAGAACAGAAGAATGCCTGGAATATGTTCTGTGAGTCAAATTGGTGACATTCTCTAATACAGCTACTAGCAAAGAATCTTTGTATTAGTGTGGATATCTCTATAATACTGGTTAATATATTTATACTCAGTCACCATTTTTAAAATCTAGCTTCTTCTAGTGCGGAGTGATCTGGAAAGCATGTGGAATTTACTGAATCAGAGGAAGAATTTTATGTGGTACAAAGTCATGGGTCTGAGGCTACAAAATGGATGTTTTTTGTAACAAGGCCTCCACAGAATGGAGGCCAGGGTATCCTGTGCACCCTTCTGCTCTCACATGGCAGACAAAGTTAAAAAACAAAAAGAGGAAAAGTCATTCTGTTTTTTACTTTTCTTTCTTCTTCACTCTTTGTTTTCTCTTTGATTTCCCAGCAAATGGTGAGCTAAGCCCGAAGATTTTAAAGACTATCTAAATGTTTTCAGTTGGGAAAAGGTTTGGGATACATCTGAAATGATTGTTAAGTTTTGCCCAACTGCTTATATAAGAAGATTTAATAACAAAAATAATTAAAACTATTGTGAAGATCTGCAAATTTATTTGAGACTATAAACATACAAATAAGCCTGTATTTCATGATTTTACCTGTGATATTTATGGCATTTCATCTTTACTTATCTTTAAATGAAAGATAATAGTTGGTCTCAGTAGAAAGGAGGTGGTGGTTTGGTAAAGACAATACTCTTACCTGGGATCTAATTCTACCAAACTTAAGGACATTTTGAGTCCAGTAATGGGAGGCAAGACTCTGTGTAGGCAGTGAAAGAAATGTACTGTGGGCAGAAACACAGCTAGAAAGCTTATGAAAAAAGAGCTCTCCTCCCCCACTTAAACAAACAGAGGAAAAAAAAAAACCAAACAAAAATAAAGAAAGAGAATTTAAATATATATCCATACATATTTATAGAAGAGAATATTACACTACTATGGCCTCTAAAACTATAGTAATGTGGATACACTTATTATATGGGTATATCAGATTGTATTTTCAGAGTACTTCAGCTGTTATAGTGCTCTGTTATTATTAATCAATTCATCATTGCAATAAGTTAAGGGCGTAATAAGTAAGAATCACTGTCTTCACTATAAAAAAAAAATCTGCTTCCTATAGACATGAGTCAGTAGCATAGTTAGGAATGACCTCCCAACTCTATATCTGAGCATTCAGGGAAGTGTCTTAAATTTTTCTCTATTTGTTGTTGTGACTGCCGCGCCAATTTGCAACCACTGATGTGTTTTTCCTGGCTATCCTGCTAAAAGTAATGGCAGTGTAAGGAACACAATTAACTGTCTTGCCTGTTTCTGAACTCTGTTTTTCCTGTGGGAAGTTCATGCCTTATTACTTGCAATAGATAGACTGCTATTTTTGTCCCAAGGAGATTTACCTTTGGGATTTCTCTTGCTGTGGTGGACCATTCTAGAGCACTTTGACTTGCCCTTGAAGATGGTTATTAATAAGTCACCATTTCAAGGTCATATTCTAGATTGAAAATCACTTTTATTTCATGGCAGAAATAACGACAATATCCAGTGCTTAAAATAACTGTGCAGACCATGTGATAAAATACTGTTTTCTGTATTTATAGAATAAAGGTCTTTTTTTTCAGGATATTTCAGGAATGAAACATCTAATTGAAGTGCAAAAAATAGTCAGGGGAAAAAATCTTTTCTTTCTTCAAAAAGGCAGATTCTCCATGTAATTATATTCTACATAGACTCTGTTGTGCTAAATAAAAAGTCTACAATTAAAATTATACCCTCTTCATTAATCTTTGTATCACTCCATTAGAGTGATAGACTAGACTAGAAAAACTCCAAACCACCACACATTCAGTATATGTCTTTATTCCTCCATCTAAGTTACTCTATTTTCACATATTTTTGAATATTTCTCATCTGGAAATCTGTAGCTTACAAAAATCTTAGAATGCTCTTATGCAGGAACTAGAGACATGAACAGATGCAGCAATGTTTTGAAATGAAAAGCTGCTGCACAAAGCTGTTACTATTCAGTCACAGAAGTTCCCCAAAAGTGAAAGACATTTTTTGTATAAGTATATATAAAAATCTCTCTCTGGAGATTTCTCTCTCTTTACTTTATGTTACTAAACATTATACTTTTAAATTATGTTTTTAAACTCTTTTATTGTGCAAGGTTGAGAGAAAAGAAAGGGAAAATGGGATAGGTAGCTAATGATAGTAATAAAAATGGCCAGTTATTCAGTAAGAAAAGCTATTTCAATTCAAAAGAACGAACTATCAAGAGGAAAATCCTTACCATTTTTTATAATGGAATCAAGAGGCACAATAATATTCAAAGCAAAAGTAGATATATAACAGCTGCTAGTACTACTACATCCACACATGAAACCCTCTTTCAGTTTTCACGTTGCCCTGTAAATATATGGTCTGCGTATGCTTATAATCAAGATGAGACAATACAACAGTTGCATATTGCAAAATTAAATGCCAAAATCCCTTACTTGCCCTTATTATTTTGTTTTTATAACACAGTATTTTGTAAAATTAATGATTGGATATATATAAAAAAAGATCCTTTAAAAAGATAATATTAAAAGAGAATCTGTGTAAGAGATTTGCCCAAGCTCGTATGTCATGTCCTTGAAATCCATCTTCTTGTACCTTAATAAATCTATTACAAGATATAAAAGTCCTGTACAAGCCCAAAGCCATATTACCTCAGATTCATTGGGCCTGCATAGTACGAGAAAGGGAAATTATTACTAAAGGCAGGGCTAACTAGCAGTGACTCAGCCAGCAAAGCAAGGAGGCTTTGCTGCTGGGAATGTTTCCTTTTGGGTGAGATTTTGAGGTGTCTGCCAGACCGGGTGGAAAGAAGAAGAGCCCAGATCATTTTTGCCACTTTGTCACTTTGCATGTCCTCTGTATCTTCAATGGATTATGACATTCAGTTCTAGCTCTCTAGCACTAAAGTAAAAAGAGAAGGAAGCCCAGAAGAAACACTGTCTTTCCATGGGAAGCCCAAAAGCACATTTTCAGCCCTACACTTCAATGTAAAAAAAATATTGTCATATTGAAGGCTATCAAACCCTTAGACCTATAACAGAAGTTCGTCTCTATCCTTTACAGTGAATATTGGAGTCGTTTTATGAAGAATAGCAGTTTCCAAAAAGGGAGATGAAGTGTATATCCACAAGATGATTAACTGGTTCAGACAAAATTATGCTGTGCTGACAAATTGTTCTTAGTGACTGTATTTTGAATGATTGATACTTTGCCTTTTAAAAATACTTCGCCTTACAAAAACTTTTGGAATAATTTAAATCATTTTGTTGTTTGTGTTAAATATATTTTGTTGTTGTTTTGAAGGTATATTCATGCCAGATCATGCTTTATCCTCAATTCTGAGTAGTGCTCAACTTTAGTTTAATTAAATTTCTGTTCTTTCACTTACACTGTATATGCAGCTTTCCTGTAGACTTTCTTTTGCTTAATAAAAAAGCCTTTTGCTCTCAAAATTAAAACATAATAACTGGATCTGAAACAAAATTACCATCACTGGGAATTACCATTCCCTTTTTAAATAAAAGGAAATATGTCATGATCTAAAACCTGAAGAATAAAAACAGACCATCTGTTTCTGGGTGTTTCTTAGTAATATTATACTTGTACCCTTGCATAATAGAAGCCAATATGGACATTTCATAGGAGGGTTTGTTTTGTTAACATCTTTGCTGTCATCTTTCTTTGTAAAATTTCCAACATTTATTTCTACTGCTTGTACTAAGGTAAAGACACTTACATATATGAAATTCTCATTGGGTGTGCACTGTATTTGAAGAATCCACTAACAGGATAGAAAAATACAGGGTGGCAAACAACACAAAATTAGAGCCTTCTTTACTGATCCTTAAGTATCTCTTAAGGGTTTGTTTCCTAATTGGAGCATTCATTTATTTTGTTCATTTTTATTTTTAAATGAGGTAATGTTTTACAAAATGCCAGGGTCAGTATTACAATAAAAATGAGCTTTACTACTTCTAATGCCATTTATTTCCTCTGGTACTGCAAAGAATTGACATTATACACCAAAAAATAATTTTCATTCAAACAGGCATTTTCTGCTTTACTGCTTGACTTTCTGTGAATAAGTAACCTTTCACATTATGAAAAATTTTGTGGCAAATTATCTCTCTAAATAGAGTTTTATATAAACTACTTGTCATAGCATAAAAGAAAAAGTGAATAAGAGACAGAGAGTGATTCCAACCTGCCTTGTAAAGGTTTATCATCATGGAAAGAAAAAAAAAAAAAAAAAAGACATATTATTGCAGTTCATTACCACTGCTATATTACCAGTGGTGAATGTTGTTATATATCAAATATTAAAGTCTGGGCATTGCATTTCTCTTATTTAAGATATTGTTGAATCATCTTTTAAATTTTAAATTTGCTTTCCATATCTGGAATAAATTATCATATTGCTTGTAAGATCTGCATCCGTTATTTTCTTTTTTTGTTTTTGCATATTCAGAGTAATATATGCAGGGCTGAGTTTTCTGTGCTTAGGTAAATTGCATATTGAAGCATTCATGCTTTCATGTCAAACAGGCATATCAGTCTAACTTATAACTAGTATGTGGAGACTGACATCCAAAGTTTGCCATGGTAATAAATAAATAAATCAGCAAGGCTTTTGACACAGTATCTCATAACATCCTCAAAGGAAAGTTTAGGAAGTGTGCACTGGATGAGTGGAGTGTTTGACTGGAGTGGACTGCAGTGGACTGGATTGAGGACTGGCTGGATGAGAGAGCCCAGAGGTAAATGGGGCAGAGTCTGCTTGCCGGTCTGTGGCCAGTGGTGTCCCGCAGGGGTCAGTACTGGGCCTGGTGCTATTCAACTTGTTCATCAATGACTTGGATGATGGCACAGAGTGCACTCGCAGCACGTTTGCAGATGACACGAAACTGGGAGGAGTGGTCGACACTCCTAAGGGCTGTGCTGCTATTCAGAGAGACCTAGACAGGATGGGGAGTTGAGCAGAGAGGAACCTCATGAGGTTCAGCAAGTACAAGCGCACAGTCCTGCTGCTGGGGTGGAATAACCCCAGGCACCAGTACAGATTAGAGGTTGCCCAGCTCCGTGGAGAGGGATTTGTGAATCCTGGTTGACAACAGGTTAGCCATGAGTCAGCAATGTGCCTTCATGGCCAAGAAGACCAATGGGATCCCGATCTGCATGAGGAGGAGCGTTGCCAGCAGGATGAGGGAGGGGATCCTGCCCCTCTACTCAGCCATGGTGAGGCTGCACCTGGAGTATTGGGTGCAGTTCTGGGCTCCCTCAGTATAGGAAGGACACTGAGCTTCTAGAGAGGGTCCAGCAGAGAGCCACAAAGAAGATTAGGGGACTGAAGCATTTGTCATATGAGGAAAGACTAAGCGAGCTGGGCCTGTTTAGTCTGGAGAAAAGAAGGCTGAGAGGAGATTTGATTAACAGATTCAAGGATCTGAGGGGTGATTGTATGGAGCCAGGCTCTCCTCCATGGTGGTCGGTGACAGGACGAGGGGTAACAGGTGTAAGTTGAAACCCAGGCAGTTCCACCTCCATATGAGGAAGAACTTCTTTCCTGTGAGTGTGACAGAGCCCTGGAACAGGCTGCCCAGAGAGGTTGTGGAGATCTTCAGTACCCACCTGGATGCCAGCCTGTGCCACGTGGTCTAGGTGTCGCTGCTGGAGCAGGGGCGTTGGACTAGATGATCTCTAGAGGTCCCTTCCTACCTCAAACATTCTGTGATTCTGTAAAAAGACTACAAGTATCTAGTGCTTGCAGAAACATCTGGAAAGAGAAGAGTTCATAGAACCCATAAGGAACACATAAATACTTTAAATTTATGAAGACCTGTATTGATTTTTTTAATCAATATCACTGCAAATGAAAGTAATTTACACATATTTTCCATGGAAAATTGGAAAAAATAGAAAAAATGGAAAATATCTTTAAAATAGGATTGCATAAGCACTGCACAAAGGCGGATATGGCAGATGGAGTTGGTGATAACTCCAGAAAAAATCACCTGTGCTTATACACATGCACTTTGATTTGAGTCATCAGCAATAGTGAATTTTCGTATACTGTCAAAATCAGGAAGCCTTTTCCCCCTTAGTGTTGATCACAAAGGATGAGGCAAGTTTTTGTTCAGCTCAGAATTTGGTCTGCATCTCTCTCTGCACAACTATGTTTGTAGTCACTGTGCTTTGAATAGAAGATTCCTTTGAATTCTTCTAGCACCCACTGATCAATAAGAGTTTTATTTCTTCAAATGATAAAATCCAGGATATGGCTACCCAAATTAAGAAGAGTCTAGGAAAGTGGATTAATTTAATGTAATTAATTAATTTAATTTGTACCAGTAGAAAGACAAACAATAACATTGGAATGATACACATCCCTGAAGGGGCATGAGTAGGAAAGCCCTGAAGCTTAGCCCAGAATTTTTAATTGATATGATCAATATAATTGGTATTGATACTGAAAGAGTCTACGAGTCCATAGCCTTAAAACCTGCTAATGAGCTTTATCAGGCGTATTTTTCACGCTCACGACAGAGAAACCATTTGAAATACAGCAGGAGAAATGAAAATCTGTTTTGCTGAGTTGAGTGAGTTCCATTTAATAAAATTCCAGATCAAGAATTATCAATACCATTGTGGTGGTGTAGAGTGGCCTTCAGAAGTGATACCGAACTGATAAAATGAAAATGAAAACTAATTTTCTGCCATCTAACCAGGGCTAAGAAGAAAATTTGCATTCAATCAGAGAGGGGAGAACGATGGAGCAGGGGAATGGACAGGAATAATCAGGAGGAACAGAAGGATAATTAGCCAACAATTATTTTTCATTATTGTAACAATTATATTTCTTGAAACTACATTTCTCGAAGTAATTGGATAATTTATATCCAATAATTTATACCCAATTAGTAGGAACTGTGCATAAAATGAGAAAATTATTTTGAGTAAGTGGTAGCTGATTGTTTTGAAATAAATATTCAAGAGATATGTTTATAGTTCTAAGAAAAAATATGCCGGAGTGGGATTTTCTAAACATATAACTAGAAAGTCCATCATAAAGATATACTCTGTCTCTGATTCTCCTAAATATTTATTGAAAGCACAAAACTTATTGCAGAGAGTGTTTTGTTTCCTTGGAAACTTGGTTACTTTCTCGGTTACTGTGGCACAGGAAACACAAATGAGAGGTAGGATAGAAAGAGAAAACAATGATGGCAATAATATATGATCCTCTCTTTTAGGACAGATCTAAGAGCGAATGAAATATCCTTTGAGCAAGCCAGGAAGAAACGTGATTTTTTATGCACTGAATTCTTCAAAATGATATATAGCCATTGGCAAAGAAATTTAGAGAGATTAAAATCCACAGGACAATCATAAAAAGATCACAGATAAGATAAGTGTTTTTGTCCTTAACTCATATTATTTTAGAAGCAAATCTCAGTAGTTTTTTATTATTATTATTTCCTGTAGCTGGCATTTATGTTTTTGATTGGGATAATACATTTTAGTAATATTTTACTGATAAATTGGTTAAAAATGGCATGAAATGCAATAAAGGGAATGGCAACCAAGAAATATTTCAAGAAATATCTGGTAACCTTGACATTATGGTTTTATGATACGGGACATATCTGACATAGAAACTTACTGAATTTCACTCCATCTCATACAATCTGTACAATCTTAAACTGATAACTGTGGGAAGCAAAATTCCATTTGTAGAAATATATTCCTGTGTGGTATTAGAAATATTCATGCATGATCATCCAGAGATTCAGTGCTCTTATATCCAAGCCAAATTTTTTTAATCCCTAGAGAGCATATGACTTCCTGTAATAAACTGGTGGCATTTTTGAACTTTCTCACCTTTCTTGAGTATTGAGCAGAGCTTTAATATGCTGTGCTGAGAATGAATGATATTGAATGTCCCAAGATTAATTTTTACCTGTTGAATGGCCTCAGTTAAAAAAAAAAAAATCGACAAATGTCTTATATTATAGCTATAACATAACTTCAAATTATAAAACTCTTCAGAGGTGGCAGATAAGAGTTTTTCTTTCCCCATTTCCCTTATGGTGTCCTAAAAAATATGCAGACAACTGAAAATTCAGTGCATGCCTTTCATTTTAGTATCATTTCATGTTGTTGTTGTTTACAGTGAACGCTGACATCATGTCCTCTAGTATTAATGCAAAATCTCATCTCATAGAATTAACTGGGAAAAGTCAGAGCTGCTCGAAATCTCCCTTTCTAGCAGGGATTTATCCTAGTGGGATTTTCGTAAGCAAAGTCAATTAAAGGCTAGGGATAAAAATAACAAAAAAATCTTGAAAGTGCAAAGGCGGTGGAACCCACTTTCTCCAGCTAGTAGATCATGCCAATAAGTGGCAATGCTTTCTCTGAACCTCTGGGAGGAAATTAACATCACAAAGCTGAATATTGGATGTATCTTATTGCACATTTCAAGCTCCCTAACATGTACTTACAATTTTAATTTTAAAAAGATTTAATAAATTACAAGCACTTTTTGTAAAGTTCCCAGGACATCTCTCTGCCATAGAGGAGGCTGAATCTCCTGCTATATGAGTAGTTTCAGATGTCCGCGCCTTCAGAATGATTAGATTGTCTCAATTTTCTGCAAATATTTCATTTTATTTTATTTTTTATTTACTCTTAAGAGAGAAGGGGGTGTACAGGAAGAAAATCAACTGTGGCATTAAAATAATTAATTGAAAGTACATGATAGAGAAAGAGTAGCTCCATTTTCTTTACAAGGAAATATGGGCCATTTTGATGATCATATTCAATTTTAATTTCTGATGTAATTAAAAAAAAAAAATCTTTGTCCAGAAAACAGTTACTTGTAAATTTATAATCCATACTTCATAGGTCTTTCAATCAACTAATTTTAAAGGATATTTCTATTCTACATCCTACAACATAAGCATAAGTTGCCAAAACGTTGCAATTTACATGCGATGACAGAACACCTAGTGATTCCTTATAATATTTTTCTACTGGCTGTTTTACTGCAGTGTCTGCTTTAATTGTTGTTCTAGATATTCTTAGTTCTTTTTTTTTTTTCTTTTTCTGGGAAAATTTGTTTCTCATGTAATTTTGAAAGTTCAGTTTTTAATTCTCCGGACCTCTTTCAAACTTTTTTGGTTGTATGCTTTCTCTTGGAACTGAGGAATTGCATGTGATCTCATTGGATTTTATTACTACTCTGTTAAGCCATCTCATGGGTTGGATTCATCTATTAGTCTGCTGTTTGTGAGCCTAGAAGATAGAGTAGAAAATGAGAGAATAAATCAAGGAGAATCTTAAATTATCTAGCCTTTGCAGATAGTTTAAGAATCTAGCAATTATGAAGTATAAGATAACAAATAGTTCCTATGTTTATTTTTTATTTTATTTTATTTTATTTTATTTTATTTTATTTTATTTTATTGTAATAATTGTAAACTGCAGTATTTTCATAAAATATCTACAGGTCCATGATAAGAAACTAGATGCCGCAATTCTCCAAAAGATTTTTCATACTCCAACAAAAACAAACAAAAATGTCTTGAAATACTAAGCTGTGATATGTGGGACTGCACAGACACAGTATAATCCCAATAGTTTATGAAAGAAAAGACAAGTTTATCCTCAGCACAGCACAGCACAATTAATTACATTTGATTTTTCTTTAGATTTATTATTAAAACACAAGAGTACTATGATTATACAGAAGAAAAATAAAAAAAACACATTTCCTTATAATTTGCATTAAGTAAAAAAAATAATAAATTTAATAATTAGAGTACCATCCAGAAGAACTTTTGTGAGTGCTATTTTAGAAGTTTCTATTTCATGATCATTAGGAGTGAAAGATAAAATCACTTTACACAAATATTTTATTCTTACATTACTAATTGTATTTTTTTAATATCTGAGGGTATAAGTTTTTTTGTAAGAATTATCAAACAATTATCTACGAGGAAACCCATATTAATGATTTACTAGGATTTTCTGAAGTTATTATGTAGTATAGATCTTTATCTGGCAAATTTTACCTGTGAAAATTCTGTCTTTATGATATGAATCTGAAATATCAGTACATGATAATATATATTCTTCTACATTACAGTGGTAATAGCTGTTGTAAAAAATGTCTTAGAACATCTGTGGAAGTTGTTCACTACCTCGTATATTAATAGGGAAGTAATATTATAATTTTATATTCAGATAAAAACAACATTAATACTGACTTTTTTGGTGACTCCTCTCTCTCTGCTCTAATATACTCCTATGATGAGAATAAAATAGTCTGTTAAATTTACAGGAAAACTAATTATAGAATTTTATTGAATTTATAGAATACATAGTTTGGTGAGTAATTAATATTTTGGCTTACTGTAGCATAAATCTGGTATTTCAGTAGACTGATTTATTTAATAGTTCAGATCTGGAATCTAAGCTTCTAAGCTAGAGGACAGAAGGGGAAACCCTCCAGTCAAGTTCAAACCCATACAAAATGCAGACTTGTCTTATAGTTATATATCCTGCATCACAACCAAAATAATCTCTTTTAGGCTTACAATTGAAAAATATTGGATTCACTGATTAGGAATTCATACCTTGAAGCTATCTGAGGTTTCCTAAGAATTGAAATTCACTCTGCAGGGAAAAACAATACATCTTTTCTTGATTTTTTTTTTGGCCACTTAATTGTAGTTGTAAAGTATAAAAGGAATAATATCTGAAAAAAAAATTAAGGTTTAGGACACTTAGGGATCTGTTTTTATATTTTATTACCAGCAGTTGGGTGTCACTTTTTATTACTGGTTGTTTATAGTTTCACTTGCCCAGCCTCCAGGCCCTACTGCCATCTCTTTCAGAAGTGGTTTGTTAAGAGACTGAGTGTAAGATATAGGACATTGTTATTGGTAAACTCTGGCTTATCCTTGGAAGAAATGATATGGTAGCAAAAGAAAGGGAAAAACGTAAAACAGGTCCTAGTGGTCAGTATTTGCTCTGTCCCTAAGGGTGTGCCAAATATGAATTGTATGAACAGCCTACCTGCTGCAAGGCTCTTGAATCACCTTTTAGACATGCTTTAACTGATAGAGACTAGATCCATTACACAAAACTCTAATGTGCTGACTGAATAGACCCTATGTGTCATCTGGAAGGAGTGAGGTGAAGGGATGGTGTAAATGCCCCAGTTTGAAAGCCGTAGTGATGATAGGGGAAGGAGACATCAAATACTGTGTTAGCTATATGTCCAACTCTGTCAGTATCGGATTCACAAACTGTCGGTGGACCGTAGGTCCTATCACCTTCCTAGGAGTGAATCAAGTTCCCAAATAGTGTGATCAACAATAAGATCGATTCTGGCAGTATTGGATTCAAAGAATCAAAAAATCAAGGAATGGTTGAGGTTGGAAGGGACCTCTAGAGATCATCTAGTCCAACGCCCCTGCTCCAGCAGGGACACCTAGACCATGTGGCACAGGGTAGCATCCAGGCGAGTTTGGAAGATCTCCAGAGGAGACTCCACAACCTCTCTGGGCAGCCTGTTCCAGGGCTCTGTCACCCTCACAGGAAA
>JAWLRI010000963.1:6742053-6785563 GCA_034781795.1 Crypturellus tataupa | reverse complement strand
TCTGCTGGACCCTCTCTAGAAGCTCAGTGTCCTTCCTATACTGAGGGAGCCCAGAACTGCACCCAATACTCCAGGTGTGGCCTCACCATGGCTGAGTAGAGGGGCAGGATCCCCTCCCTCAACCTGTTGGCAACGCTCCTCCTCATGCAGGTCGGGATCCCATTGGTCTTCTTGGTCATGAAGGCACATTGCTCACTCATGGCTAACCTATTGTTATCCAGGACTCCCAAATCACTCTCTGTGGAGCTGCTTTCCAGCAGGTCAACCTCTAATCTGTATTGGTGCCTGGGGTTATTCCACCCCAGCAGCAGGACCCTGCGTTTACCATAAGGTTCCTCTCCATCCTGTCTAGGTCTCTCTGAATGGCAGCATGGCCTCAGGATTGTTGGCCACTCCTCCCAGTTTTGTGTCATCTGCAAACTTGAAGAGGGTGCATTCTGTGCCCTTGTGCAAGTCATTGATGAACAAGTTGAATAGCACCAGGCCCAGTACTGACCTCTGCGGGACACCACTGGCTACAGGCCTGCAAGCAGACTCGGCCCCATTTACCACCATCCTCTGGGCTCTGCCATCCAGCCAGTCCTCAATCCGCTTCAGAGTCCACTCATCCAGTCCACACTTCCTAAACTTTCCTATGATGATGTTATGGGATACTGTGTTGAAAGCCTTGCTGAAGTCAAGGTAGACAATATCCATGGCTCTGCCTTTGTCCATCCAGCTGTTCACCTCATCGTAGAAGGCTATGAGGTTCATCAGACACGACTTCCCCTTGGTGAATCCATGCCAACTAATCCTAATCACCTTCTTTTCCTTGACATACCTAGAGATGGTCTCTAGGAGACCATCCTTGACATATCTTGACATATCTAGACATATCCTTGACATACCTAGAGATGGTCTCCAGGGGCGGAGGTGAGGCTGATCAGCCTGTAGTTTCCCAGCTCCTTCCTCTTGCCTTTTTTGAGGACTGGAGTGACATTGGCTTTTTTACAGTCCTCTGGTATCTGTTCTCCATGACCTCTCAAAGATGTTGGAGAGTGGCTGAGTAATGACCCCTATCAGTTCCCTCAGCATTCTTGAGTGATCCCGTGATATATGATAAATATTTCCCATCTATTTTCATGATATATATGTCACTTTATAATGTTACTGGCCCAGGAAAAGCAAGTGAAATAAGTGTTTTCATAGAAAGCATTTGGAAACTACTACTATTTCAAAATTCTGTCCTTTCATAAAAGGATAACAGAATTCAGTTCCTAAAGTGTAAAGAGGAATTGGTTCTTAACTGTCTCTGATTTGAAGGTGTTTAATATGAGCTTATGTTATTTCAATACAGGTGGCTAAGTCAGCCTAGCCAGAAGTGTATTAGATCTATCTATATATTTTCCCTTCATCTGAGTTGAACTGTCTAAAAGAAAATGCCAGTATCTGTTCCCTAGTTCTTGTTCAGGTTTATATAGCCCTAATGTAATATCAAAAGTATGCTTTTTTATATACTTATTAAAATTAACAATATCATAGCTGACATCAAGAAGACAGAATATAACTACTTAAAGACAATTATAGGAATAAGAAACTTTTGGATTCTTCTCCTGTTGCAGTCACAACAATTCTGCTACTTATAAAGCTATTTTAAAAGTTAGGTCATCATGAACAAACAAAGTCTTCCTTTTAGTAATTTTTCATCAATAATCTGTATGTTGGTTTGGGGGGAAAAAAATGTTTCATTCGCTTTGTCAAAGGCATTGATTTCTAGATGGATTGGATGGTAGGATAGTGATTTTAGCCATTGTATAGTGAACAGCTTTGGGTCAAATGCTTCAGATTCCTCCTTCTGGGAACAGGCAGCACCATGATCCCTGCTTACACTGTTTTGATGTTTTGATTTAAATTACTGGGAGAAGAAACTGTTTGCAATTTCAGGTATCTTTTCCACCAAAGTGTACTGGAACAGTCAGTCAGATATTCCAGTGCCTGAGAGTGCCTGTCTGCTAGAAAGAAAGGCCTTGGGACTGTTCCAGCTAGCAGCAGGCTAACAAGCAAAATCTCTGCAGGCTCTCTGCAAAGATTTCCTGTGCTGAAACACGTTTTTTTGAGGGAATGGTGCCAGCACTGTCATGCACCTCAGCACTTTTCATTCCATAGTTCTTCATCCTGCTCTTAACAGTAGATAAAAAGCAAAACCCTCACAAATTGGATGGCTTTGCTCTATAATGGCATGGTGGTCAAAAAGGCTTCTGGAGTTCAAAGTGAGATTTTTTTTTCTTTTTCAGAACTTTTTTAACTTTAATATCTTTAAGTCAGAGAAATATTCATGAGTTTGTAGTGTTATAGTTAGATGTCAAACAGTTGCCTACAATTAGTCAATTAGTCTTTGCTTACTATAATTCCTTGTAATATCTTAGCAATATAGTAAAAAAGAAATAGACACAATTATTACTGAATTTAGTAGGCTCCTGCATCACAAAGTAAAAAAATATATATTTTTTCAAAACTACCATGGCAAAAAACAAGGCATGATGTGCTTGGCCAATGACATTTATCCAAACTCATTAAGCAATGAGGTAGGCATATATTTATGTTTTCATCCACAGATTTTAAAGATATGAACTATCAAAAAGCTAGCTGTGAAAATTCCTTTACTAACATCAGTTTCAAGATATTCATACTCCATCGGCAAATGGATATGCAGTTCCAATTCTGAAAAGGGATCTGACAAGGTGTTTTGACTCATAAAGGTCCTGGTATGAAGGGATGCAGTACCCTCCCCCCCAGAACAAAAAAAAAGTAATAATTGAGTGAAAGATAGTATAAAAGTGAATATATGCCTGTGCTGATAATTAAGGTTGTCTGAATGACCTGACCTTGGTTTGGATATTTCATAATTTCCAAGTCATTCAGCTGCAACATTAGAGTTTCTTAAACATAGGTCGAAGAAGTAATATAGTGAGATTTTATTAAAAAAAAAAAAAAAAAAAAAAAAAGAAGAAGAAGCATAATTTGTTTCAGCTCCCTTTTTCCAATTGCTGAACCAGTGATGAAACCGATGACAAGTTTCATCTTCACTGTTAGCTTCCAGTGAGGATTTACTTAGATTCCTTTTACCCCCTAACTCCCTACTCTTGTTTCCTTGACTGGCTCCTGTCTGCATTTCTTCCACTTTTTTCTCTCCCATTGCTTCCTTTCTTTCCTTCATGTTTCCGTTGTGGCAGAAGGAGGCGATGATGGAGAGAGAGTTTTTGTATTCTTAAGTTTTGTTGCTCAACTCCACAGAGGCCCAGTGTACCAGAAAAGCATCACCAAGGCCCAGAAAGTCACTGACATAATCTATGTGAATTATGCAAGCATAAACTATTTTTTGCACGTTCTTTCATGGAATAATGCATCTTCCATCTAGAGAGGATCTTTGGTAAACATTGCTTTCAAAATCTTTCTCAATACAAAGACATTTTCTTCAGAGGTTTATAAATTAGGATCTTCAAGTTCAAATTTCCATGGGGACAGTAATAAGCATGTTATGACCCCAGGAAGCTCTCAAACCAGACTTCACATTCTCTTTCCCAAATGCCAATAGATGAAAGCTTTCCAATAAAGTGCTTAACTTTAACCACTCAATGTTGTTTTTCTTAACCTCTGCTTGAGAAATGACTTATTTTGATCAAAACTAACAAAATATGAGGGTTATATTCAGCATTGAAAGTTAGAGTCACAATGGTTTAAATCTGCCAAAACTATAAGCAACTGAATACAGATTTATGATTGAAAGCCTCTGGCAGCCTTACTGGCATTACAGCTCTGCCACCTATTATAATATGGTGTTTATTTAACAGTTTCTGTTAAATTAAATTACTTATCTTATCATGGCAGATATATTTATATCTATTTTAAATAGTCCTCCAAATGTTTCTTTTAATTCTTACACATAAATTCTAGTGTAATGAGGTAATGCTGCTGCATTTTCATGAGTATAATAAACCTCTTGCAGTCTGGCCCATGTTGAATGCAACAAGGAAGAAAAAAGGAAAGATCAATTGGTGAAAAATGATACTTTTATCTTAGCATTAAGATTGTTAAGATTCCATTTTATTTACAAAACAAAACAAAACAAAATCTTTGATTCCAAATAAAGTGTGTCTGGCCCCTCCACTGGCTTCACAGACTATTAGCAAATCACAGAAACAGAAGTAGTATGAAGGAAGACTAGAAATGAAAAGGTTGATTATATTGCAATAAACTTCTCAGCACTTGTAGTTTTCTGTTAGGTGCATAGCATGGTTTTGTATTCTTTTTTTCTTTCTTCTTCATTCTCTTAACAATGTTCCCATGAGTGTGAAAGTCTTACAGGCTGGGTGCTACTGAGAAGCTCAATACATTCATTGTATAATTTCTTTATTCCTGAAATAATTTTCATTCCAAATTCACGAGTATTTCTGTATTTAAAGACATTCATATTTATTGTACTTTAAATAAAAATTATCCAGTTAAATGTTGGAAATTGAAAAGGAGAAAGGTAATCTTTTTTTCCAAAACATGCTTTTAATATGTTTCTTTTCACTGATGCAAAAGTCGTAATGCCTGGAATTGCATTATATAGTAACTTGAGGCTGAGACAATACCAGAAGACAAATCAGTAGTGTATGTTTAAATAACTATAACCTAATACAGTGATACATCTATTATTTTCCTTTATCCCACCCATCAGGAAGACCTCTACAAGCCCTACACAAGACTACATTGATCGCTTGCATCTGCCTCCGTCTGCGGTGTGTTCTTGAGCTGTGAGTATCTGCAGCCAAGCACTGGCTGCTAGTCCAGAAGGCAACAAAACACTTGCCTCTGTCCCTAGCTATAGGCTTTGCTTCAGCATCAATTACGGTGTTTGCTTTGTACTTTGTATTTAGGCCAGTGAAGAAATGGTGCTCGAGGAGAAGCTGTGACGACACTCCTGTCCACTCTGTTATTGTCCTTTCATCATGTCCTTGGTTTCCAAAAACTCTGAACCACTGCTCTGCAGGAAAGTCTAAATTTATTTGAAAAAGGCCTTCTCCTTGAGCTCTTCAGGAAGGCCAACAGCAGAGAACTGCATTTAGATCAGGCTAATAGAGATAGTATGTCTAATATATTAGAGAAAAAGAAATTAAAGTGCATCACAAAGAATAAAATTATCCTCCACTTTTCAAAGACGTATTACCAGAAGAAAATGGAAGCATCTTAATACAGTCTTTTCATGTTTATTTTAAATCTATCTGTCTGTCTTTCTGTCAAGCATACCTAACATCAGCAATTATTTCTATTGATGAGCTAAATCAATAAAGCTGAGGTGCTATTTTCTTATATTTTATCCCCATTCCATGCTGGTATTGTTCCAAAAGCAGTTCTCTGCCAAAGACATTAAGCTAATTAAAATAATACAGCCCCATTTAGCTGAAACAAAGACTATATTGAAAATTCTCAAGAGCAAAGGCAAATTAGCTCAGTTACAGATACTCTGCCTTACCTACAATTATCCTTGCGCATAGTCTCTCTCAGTTCACTTATGCCCATGATATACAGTGTATTTCTCCAACTCAACTCACTTTTAGCCAAATACAGTTTTCTTATTAACACCTGAATTTTTCTACCATTCATCAAATAAATTGGAAGAGAAAAAGAAGACATTTCCTAACAACAAAATCTGAACTAAATTCTATTAGATATCATCAGTCATTCTCCTGATTAAAATCAAACATCTCTTAACTGAAAACTTAATAATTGAAACTTACATAAATTGCTAGCACCTGACAGATACTGAATGGCATGTATCCCTACCATAATAAGTAACATAATTTACATTAAATGCTAGCTCTTTTGGGATGCTCAACGAGAGGCCAAGAGGTGAGTGGAGATTAGGAAAAAGCTACCCTATATGTACTATCTACCAAAGACGACATATGTTGAGAGAATCCTATAACCCATATGCTCTTTGTAGACAAAGTAAAGATTTCAATATTTTTAGTGTATGCCACGGTTACTCTCTTAAGTGATATATTATTTAAAAATCCTTAAAGAAAAATTAAAATCCATGTGAGCTTGTTGACAAAAGTCATTTTAAAGCAAATTTCCTTGTTGAAGAAAAATAAACAAAGATTGATTACATTTACTTCAGAAGGATGACATCACTCCTGGAACAATTTTTATTTTGTATATTAGCTTCATAAATGCCAAAGTTGCAACCCAATCTAGAGGAAAAAGGCTTACAAAAAGAGCAAGTGTACAAACAATAACAACAACAAAATCCTTTTCATCTGTTTGTTCATCTTTTTCACAATGCTCACAAGTTTCCTAGGAGTACACTAAAATTGGTTAAGGTACATGTAAGGGTACATAATCCACTTTATTTTCTCATCTACAGATTGTTAAATATGTGTCATTATGCTGCATTAATACCACCCATTTTAATGGACAAGCTTTAGGCTTTCACTGAAAAGTCAGTGAGGCAAAATCTTTGAAAATAATCATCTCAGCTAAAGGTGTTTTTATTATATAAAATCCGTGACACTATTAGATAGCAAGACCAAATGCTCAGAGAGCATGAATGTAGTTTATTAACCAAGCTTCAATGAAAGCAGATACCAGACAACAGAATAAAGTATGGCAAGTAGATCAAGTTATAGAGATATTGACATACATATTGACAGAGGACAGGATTATTATTTTCTGAAGAAAACTGAGGGTGGGATACCACCAAAACCAAATAAATTTTAAAAGCAAAAGAATATATATTTGTTTTTTAAAAAAGTAAAGGACAAAACATTGTGTGATGAGGATTCATTGTTACTGACAGTTATCAATTATAGCACTCAGGAGTTCTAGTTATAGACCTACTATGAGAAACTTTATGCACTGTATTTTGCCTATTTCTGCATATAATAGAGATGCCAGGCCTTTCCATTGATTTATCTTATTAAAGAGTAGGGGTCTTTGGAGGAGAGAAATAACTCTTAAACTGTAGTCCCAAGAGAATCTGCGAATGCACTACACTTGTTTGGTCTATACGAAAGACCAGTGATTGGTGACATACTTGGTCTTCTAATATTGTGCTACCAGCACCCCAAGATCACTGAGCTCTGAAGATGGCACAGTGGATCCTTTAGACGACCAAGAATGAATTTGTAAGCATGTGGCTTGCAAATCGTTAATAATCTTAATGATGGTCTTGGGACCTCCAAGGACTTTGCAGTGTTAGGTTTACACTTTCTAGCTCACTCTGTAGTGACAATCTTGGCAAGTTTCCCTTGAGCGTGTTAACTGAAAAAGTTGATACTTAAAATTCCACTGGATTAAGTGGCATATACATTTTTTTTTTCTTTCTGTATTGTCTTGTTAAAACATGGAAGATAAGCTCATGGCAAGACATAGCATAATCATCACTGTTACTGACAATCTTTGACATATAGATTATTACAGTTCTGACATTAACTCTACACAAACAGATTTAGGGTAGTTTTTCTATACAAGAAGCCACAGAAGTCAGACAAAAACTCCACAAAGACTTACCCTGACAGAAGAGGGGAGAACTAGTATTTGATTAATTGAACTGCCCATGAAATGCCTTTTTATTTTTTTTCTGAGCCAATTAACTAAACTTGTCCTTCCATAGGAGAGCAAACAGAGCAAATCATTCAACAGTATCCCTCCTAAAATGTCAAAATTACTTTGCCAAGTATAATCGTTATTTAGACCATACAAACTATCTGCATCTGCTTTCACTCTTATCATAGGTCAACTCAGAATTAGTCAAAGAAAGCATCCTCTACATAGAATAAAGAAAAATGGTGTAGTTCACAAAACAGAACATCACTGTATCAGAAACTTATATTTTTTCAGAGCTCCAGATCTTTATTCAGCTCAGATTTCTTACTATCTGTGAAAGATTAAGCCCTTAGAGAGCTCCTGGATCTGCTGTTTGCAGACATAAATTTTATTCTATTTTATCTCAGAGAGTGTGATAGTCAGCAAAAATCATTATCAGAAAAACCTAGAACAGTTTTTTTGTTTGTTTGCTTGTTTTTCTCCTGTCGCATGTCCTCGCTGTTTCTAAATCTTGTTTCATTTTGCATGAGGAACCTTTTAAATTCCAAGGACAATTAAATGAAAGAAGGGGGAATGTTTTTCTTTTCTTATTTTCCTATTTAGGACAGATTTTCTGCTTGTGTAAACCAGCATAATTTCACTGACTTCAACAGAACTCTAATTAAATTTTCCCTGTTTGAAAACATAAACCTTTGTGGAGGAAAAAAAAAAAAAATCTGCAGCTTGTTTTATTCTCTATTGAAGCTGGATGCCACAATTTATTTTTTTATTGCCCAAATTGCCTATACTGCTATAACAGCTTGTTTTGCAAATATCTGTTGTCCATCATGATCTCATATCACTTGATACTGAGGCATTTAATGTGTGATGTAGAAACTGTGTGTGATAAAATGCTTTAAAAATTTCAAGACTTTTTGGTCTTTTTGGTTGTCTCATCAATGTTCAGTTATGAGTAACACTGGACAATGTAGCAGAGGAAGCATTAGGAGACATTAGGGAGGTCTCATTACTCCCCATTTCCTCTTTAGTCCCCAGATCCAGTGCTGGCAATCAGTCCTATCCACAACAATGTTGGACTCAAGCCTTCCTTATGGTTCTCCTGTCAGGAGTAATTAATCAGATCTCTTACTGACTTCATATTGTATAGAAGCTCTTAGACCAGAAAAACTGCAATGAATTTCTCTCTCTCCCTGAATGTGGTTGTATGAATGTGGACTTCATCACATGGTCCAACACAAGGCACATTCCTACTGCATTACCTATGTGATAAGCAGAATCGTCCTGTTTCCAGGCTTCTCTCCTGCCCCAGCTTCTGCCTGCAAGACTGCAAAGGTCCTAGTGACAGAACGAGCTGCAGCCTGTACCATAAACTTGTAAGCTGGATATAGTAGCAGCACTAAGTTAAAAATGTATCACTTACTGCCTTCTGCAGAAAGAGAACAAAAGGGAATGACTTACTGGAAGAGCTTTCTTAACCTTAATTCAAGGCTAAAGTTAAAAGTAATTACTGAATATTTTTGCAGTTGTGCAAGTCACAACTCTGATAATGCTAAAATAAATGTTGATTTTCAGTTTCTACTACTTTTCAGTCAGCACAGTCAGCATTAGATTTTTATTTTTATTTATTTTTATTTTTTAGGGGAAGAGCAAAATTTAGAAAGATAAACAATTTACCACCCTGGAAATGTGTTACCTGTGTTGGAGATGGCACAAAAAGAACCAGACTGCAAGAAGCAGAGTTCACTTGCTGCTGGATTCTTAAGGGGTAATAATTATCCAGTATAACTGGAGAATAGCAGAAGGTAAGGTGGAAACAGTGACAGGACAGTAGAAGGAAACCACAGAAAGTCATGATACTAGTCTTGTAGTTACCATCAATTATTAACATCACTGTGACATTTCTGTGATTTTTTCATACTGGTCATTGATCACTCAAACACTTCTTTGGAAGATGAAATGGTGATTTGAGTATAACAAAGAATCACACCAAACAGGGCAAAAAAGCATTTAAAAGTTACATAGCATCTCTATCTTTAGCTAGTCACAGGAGTGTCTCAACTGCAAACTTAATTGATAAATCCAATTCCCTAAATGATTGCTCAATAATGTGTCATTACACTCCTTGGTCAAATATGGGACCTGTTCATAATATCAGTCAAACTGAAGGTTCTGGAAGTCCCAAAATATGGAGCTGCTGTTCGACTTTAACTCTGCTCACTGAGCTACGTGCCTCTTCCACCCAAGGACATTTATCCTCACTTCTCCTATACTTAAGTTAATAAAGGTTGCCCACTCCAGTTTCCTAATGCCCACTGGTGGGGCATTAGCTAGTTAGAATAATTTCTCACCCATCAGACTTCAAAAATATTTTTCTGTTCTTTTTAAGCTCCTTAAATAAAAATTAGTGTATAATGAAGGGCTAGTGTATGATGGAAAATAATTTCAGTTAAAAACCAAAATAGATTGTTATTAATGCACAGGGATTTGCCTGCAGCAATGAGGATTTTTTGTTCTTGTTTTTCATTTGGTCAATCACTCAATATAATAAGAATGATAATAAGCTCCTTAATAAGCAATATGAACAGGCAAGGCATTGACTTCTATGTTTACAGGATATTTTTTCATTCTTTACTTCCAATGTACAAAAACCTATAGATAAAAATAAGAATGTTCAATGATTTTTACTGGCTAGAATACAAAAGTTGTAGGTTCACTAAAGTATAATTAAACTGTCATAATTCTTAACTATATTAATGTAGAATTAAATGCAATCAATAAAATCAACATTAATAAAATGAATGTATTACATTTTGTATCATATTTCTTCCTAAACTGTATCCTATGAACTGGAATTTTGCTTCTCATCCAATCACTGGATGAATAAATATTATTGGACTGTGCAGATGGCACATTATGTGTATGTGTTTATATAGGATCATAACTTCATAGCTATTGTCAATTATCAAGATAATCTTGCAACACTTCTGACCTCTTCTCTATTTCAGTATTAAAGTATCAATCCAAATCTGATGAAAATAAGATCTGCCAGTTTCTCCAGTGTTTTTTAATTCAACATACTGTTCGACGTAATTATTTAAGCAACCTGAATTAAATAAATAAATAAATAAACTTAGCTATTATGGCTAACAGGTAAACAGAAATGATGGAAACACAATCATAAATTTGAGGCTTAGAGAATTATTTTCAATTTCTAAAGCATTTTTTATAACACATATTGCAGAATCTTGCTTCTTTGCATGAACTGCCAGATCCAAGAAACAGTGAAATAGTTAAAATCAAAGAAACACTAGAAGTAACAAACAAAAGAGACCTGTTTTTAAATACACCATTTATAAAAGATATCTTGCTTATTAAGAAATAAAGATTGACGTTCTTTCTACAAATGCTAAATAAGACATGGTAGGTCTTATTTAGGTAGGTAGGTATGTTTCCACCATATGATTGCCTTGAGTAAATTATGCCAGCTGCAAGGAAAAGGAGTGGAAGCAACTTTCATGAATAACCATTTGATGCTTATCTCCTGCTAAGTGGACATGTTTAGCCTTGATGGCAATGACAGCCCTGGAAATGCAGCAGCAGTTACAGAGAAGTGCTGAGAGGTGGCTCTTGCTAGGTGGATGGCACTGAAGCCCAGCATCCTGGCAACACCTTATCCCTGCTGTTAGCTAGTTACATAACACATCACTTCCCATTGCTGCTTTCACTAAAAACCACAATTTTGCTGCTGTTGTTGAGGGCTTTTCTTCATCTTATTAAGTAGACTTTTCTACTTTCTACTAGCGTAGAAAAGTCTACTTAATAAGATGAAGAAAAAGTCAATATGCCTGTTTGCATAACCAAAAAAGTTAAAATTAGTAGAGAAAACTTTGTTCTTACAATTTTAAGCTCTACACTCCTTTGCCCAGATCAATGAAGTATTAGAATTTATATCAAATCCACAAAGAGGCTTTGCAGTATTTGACAGTGTTCAGGGGCTTAATAAATCTACTTATACAGATTGCCTTGAGGCAACTACTTAATTAATTAACTTAATTAATAATGTTATATACAGACTTCTAGGGAAAATATGCATTTTGCTTAATTTTTTAGCACGGATAAGGCTGTCTATTTGCAAGAAATCCTACTGAAATTCAGAAAAAAAAAAATTATTGCTGATAACACCTTATTTTGCCAATGAGAACTGCTCTAGAATTATGAAAGGCAGCATAGTTTCTGTGTTTAGCCTGGCCAAGCACAGAAGCAGCATGTTACTTCTTTAGCTTTCATTAGAATTTCAGTGTAACTTAATATTCAGAGAGGTCTAAAGATTAATGATCTCATATATCTAGGATTAACATACTATTTAATAATTTTAAGACATTTAAAAGAGATAAGAAAGAATTCTTTTTTTTTTTCTTTCTTATTAATAGATTGTAAATATCCTTAGAAACAATAAAATTAAGGAAAACATAAAAAAAACTAAACAGAATACACATCTGGAAGATACAAATATATATATACACACATATACATATATGTATCTTTTTGTTACACAGGATTTCTAAGGCTATTACTTGCATTTTAATATAAATGTTATTATAAATTGCATTAGATTTCCCCTATGAGTTTAATTTATGAAGCTATATTGTGGTTGATGGTGGCAGCTGAACTCCTCAATGAAATTAATTAAAGGATAATCTCCATTGCTTTGTAGCATACAAACCAATAAATGGTTGCTTAGATTAATAGCTTAAGCAAAGCTAAAGTGTTCAAGGAATTTCAAAACCCCTTTATTATGCACACCCTAGAAAGCAAGCAAGCAAGCAAGCAATCTTGTATTTATACAGCAAACTGGAACATCCAAAAAAATAAATAAATAAAAAGGAAAACATAATTTCCTTCCCTTGTGAATATTTAAAAGAGATGCTTTTTTCTTTGACAACTCTGTGGCATACACATGAATTTGGCTAGAATGAAAAAGAAGCAGGATGAAACTAAAAATGTGTGTTGACTCCTTTGAATCTGTGTCAAAACAATGAGTTTCCAGGGACTCCTGGACACTGGAAAACAGACTATTAGAAGAACAAAATATTATGGATGAAAATACAAGTCACATTTTGAAGATAATTTATTTGTGAAAGCTCAAGTTTTGATATTCAAACCATCATTTCCTAAACAGAATGTGCTTAATGATAAGACTGACAAAGCATCGAGAGAATGTTTTCTCTACAGCAGCTACTGTGGGATCCTTTAGGTGAAATTGGTTCTGCATCCTCATTCAATCTCTTAAAGTTAGCAGAAATGACATTTCAATGATATTTAGGCCATCTTTTGGCCTTTGTAAAAGCAATGGAGATACAGGTGTGTACTATAGCAGATAGGGAACTTGCTTTGAAATTTTGTCCAAGGGAAAATTTTTCAATCTCATTTTTAAAGGAATTGTATAACCATTTCTTGGCATTAAGCAACACATTGTGTTTTATATTATGTGAATTGAAAGCTCTTTTAAAATATTAAATAGTAATATTTTGTCTCATCCCCTTATACTAAATATTCTTCTAAGTTTTGATTTCTTATTAATGTAAGTCTAATAACCACTTCCTACAAGCATTCCTTTTTTTTAAAAAAAAGTGTCTACCTTTTATTATCTTCTTCTACCCACCTTACCTTTACCACCTACCCATTTAAAAGGAGGGGTTCATTTTATTTATCTTGTTATGCACTGCTAATGAATTTTAAAGTTAATGAGCTGGCTTAAATTTGCCCATTCAGTTGTGTATCTTTAAAGATGATAATGGCTCAGCTTTTCAAATAAAAATCTATTAATTGTCACCAGAGAACTAAGACTTGTTTCAGGATGGCAAATGTATTTAACAGAAAGAAGGAAAAACAACAACAACAAAAAAAAGTAAAGTCTATGCATCATTGCCTGGTTGCTAGCATCTGCTCTAGTTTCATGTCTGCCTGCGAAACCTGCCTCAGGAGCTCCTCTCTCTCTCAATCCATCTGTGTGAGAATGAAAAAGAAAGAAACAGAGAAATCTCACAGGATACTGTGGCCACTTTATCTTTGCTTTTGAGCTTAACCCTTTGTAGAGAAGTAGGAAACACAAGGTGTGGTGGATGAAGAAGCAGAATTAACATTATGGTCCAAGGGTACGTAGATCAGTTAATGAGCCACAAGATGCATTTTCCTAAATATTGCTTTATCTGAAATAAACTCAGGAGTAAATACACTTCAGCATATTTCTCTTTCTCCCTTAATTACATATGTGGTATTTTACTGCATTAGTGTAGCCTATTCCTAGTCATATTCCTAGTTCCTAGACTATTCCATTTTCAGTAGAAATGTACCAAAAGAAAAAAAGTACCAAACTGTTCAATAGTTATCAAAAATGTTGAAGTTCTGGTGGTTGCTTTGTTATCCAAGTCCTAAAGTAATCAGGACTGTAGAAGAAAATTCATTTTGAATAAATTTCAGTTCTCTCTTTTATTGTGAAAATTTAAAAAAATATATTTAAAAGAATGAAATTTTCCCTTAAGCCAAGTTTTAGAAATCCTATACTATCTATACTAAAATAAATGTTTTTAAAGAGAATATTCTAAATTTGGAGGCTGAGCCTTTTCAAACGATCACAATTCTACCTGGTGAAATGTCCATCTCTTCCAGCAGATTTGGGGCCTTTCGCCTTCTTTATTCATATGATGCCTTTCCTCCTCTGAAGACAATGGTTAATTGTTAATTCTCACATCAATTTCAACATATACAGTGATGAGTGTGCAACCAACACTGACCTGAATTCCATCTCTGGTCATAACTTATTATTTTGCAAGCATTTTAGATAGCTGAGCTGGAGTATACTAGGTATTATATAGTACTATATTTATGGTATAAATGATATATATACTATTTGTTATCCTTCATATTTAATCATTATTATTTGAATCCAAACTCTAAGGATTTCCTGCCACTGATAAAAACACACTTCTGTTTGATCTGAAGATTATTCACCCTTGACACAAGTACCATCTTGTATCTTTTTATACATATTCACTTTTAGTGTAGTTAATATGCGACAGAGCACAGATGATGTCTACTCATTAGTAGAGGTTTTCTTGAGTAGAAGTTTTCTACTTATTAGGTGAATATAATGGAGCTTAGTTTCAGCACTGCTTTTGGTAATCCCAATGCAGAACCCCATTTTGTGTTCTGTCTCAGAGCTAAACCAGATTCATTCCAGTCTTGGAATTCTTTACCCAAACTTACCCAAATTTCAAGTTTGAAGAAGTTTCTGAAAAGCTGAAGAGTGAAACATTATAGCAAACAAAGGCTACAAAAAGAGACCTGAATATCTCAAAATAACATCTGAGGAACTGGCTCCCTTCTCAGTTTAAATTTAAGTCAGTCTTCTTGTGAGCATGGCAGGCAGATGGCCATGCAAAGAGGCTGCACAGGGCTAACATTCCAATCAAGGTAGTGAAGAAGGAAAAATGAATCTCATCCACAAGAGGGACATTCAGGATGGGTCAGAAGCCAGACCTACTTTCCTTCTTCAATTGTCTCCGCTGGGCCAGCAAATTATAGCTCTGCAGAAATTGTAATCTCTCTGCATGCAGCTGGAGAGCAGAGACAGACTTCTGCACATTTCTTGCTAAACACACCACTTTCACCCCACCGTCCATGTACTTTAAATCAAAATCATAGTGATCATTCTGAAAATGTTGATGCAACATTTTCTCTTTCTTAACTTTTGGACCTTCTACTTTCTGATCTATTACTCTTCTCAGATTTATAGCTTGGCATCTATGCAATATATTGTGCATTGTATTTCACAGGATGACAGAATGGTTGAGGTTGGAAGGGACCTCTAGAGATCATCTAGTCCAACCTCCCTGCTCCAGCAGGGACACCTAGACCACGTGGCACAGGGTGGCATTCAGGTGGGTATTGAAGATCTCCAGAGAAGGAGACTCCACAAGGAGCCTCCCTGGGCAGCCTGTTCCAGGGCTCTGTCACCCTCACAGGAAAGAAGTTCTCCCTCACATGGAGGTGGAACTGCCTGGGTTTCAACTTACACCTGTTATCCCTCGTCCTGCCACTAGCCACCATGGAGGAGAGCATGGCCCCATCCTCCCTATAATCACCCCTCAAGTACATGAATCTGTTAATCAAATCTCCTTTCAGCCTTCTCTTCTCCAGACTAAACAGGCCCAGCTCACTTAGTCTTTCCTCATATGACAAATGCTCCAGCCCCTTATTCATCTTCGTTGCTCTATGCTGGACCCTCTCTAGAAGCTCCACGTCCCTCTTGTACTGGGGAGCCCAGAACTGCACCCAATACTCCAGGTGCGGCCTCACCAGAGCTGAATAGAGGGGCAGGATCCCCTCTCTCAACCTGCTGGCAGCACTCCTCCTCATGCAGGCCAGGATCCCATTGGCCTTCTTGGCCACGAGGGCACACTGCTGCCTCATGTTTAACCTGTCGTCAACCAGGACTCCCAAATCACTCTCCGCGGCACTGCTGTCCAGCAGGCAGGTAGCAGCATATTTCCCTTAGGAAATACGATTGTTGCTTCCACCTCTGAGCTCTGATTTTTTATCAGATGAATCCCAAATGCTAAAATAAAAAGTATAATTTGTAGGAGATTAAGACGGCTTGTCAATAGACCCTCAACAGTGCCTCAATAGATAAAAAACTAGGAAAAATATATATTTTTTAATATTTTTGTGCATTATTTATATTTGGTGCTCTCTTTTCATAATAGTTACTTAAATATGTAGGGCAAATTTCTTAATGCTGATAAGTATTGAAAATCCCTGTAGCTCCAGATGCAGATATTTCATACAGAATTCCCTTTAGTGGTGAATAATAAAAAATGGTTTACACATTTATGGGACCTTTTATGCAAGAGTCTCCAAGGGGCTACAGAGATATGTTCATAGCAGCATTTTCATCTTGGAGCTAAGGAAATCAAAGGCTAGGGAGATTAAAGCCCAAACCTTTAAAGATGCATTTGCAATTAATTGGAAACTTGAAAACCTTTCAGCATCTGCAGATGCTCTAAGTGATTTGTCCAAGGACACACCCTGTGAGCAACTGGAAAATAAAAAACAGGTGTCCTCAATTTCCTTTTAAGGCCAGAAAACAGGAATTACACATATAAAATAAACATATGTAAAGAACTTCATGCAATTTATAAAAGACAGATTCCCCAATCAGTTAAATTCTGAGGACACTCATAGGGTACTCCAAATATGCTTATTCACAGTAGGAAATAGAGATGATCAGTGCATGTGAAGAGCCTCTAAACCTGCAGGAATCACTGTCACAGCACATATGTGTGTGGAGGTGTTTGTGCATACATGCCTGCAGTCCCAGAAGACTATTTGCATGGCAGAGGGGAGTCTGGTTATGACAATTTTCACCATTTAAGCTTAAAAGAATAACTTTCCTATCTAGGTGGCAAAAAATTGTTTGTTTGTTTCCTTCAAAAGGGAATCAGAGACCCCAAAGAACTTTTCTGAAGTTTGATGATGGGAATACATCCCTAAAGAGAACTACCCCCAGAATAAGCTACCAGTTTATGACATTCCTCATTTATGCTCCATGCAGGATCACAGAAAATCACATTAGCAAAAAAAAAAAGGAGGGAAATATGAATCAGTACCCAGTTTTGTGTGATCACAATTTCTTTCAAAATTTTACACATAGTTTGCCAAATTTATAATTCCTAATTTCCTGGCATAATTTCTGCCAATAAAATGAACTAAAGTTATGATCCTGCTTCTATTGAAGCTGCCATTGACTCTGATGGTACATGATTGGACTTCAAAGATATTTACACCACTTACTAAACATTTGGATATTAAAAAACTCTGCTTACAAGCTGAACTAAAAGTATACTCAGAATCTATAGCATCTATAGTCCTCTTTATAAATTATATTATAATTATTTTAGATATATAATCAACATTTGTCACAATACAGAATTTTACCCTATAGGATTAAGTTAAAATCTATCTTTTTATTTTTAATTATCTTTATTTTCAGATTTTTTTTTTTCAGAAATGGGAAAAAACTCTTAGTTTGGGATTTTAAATAAAATATTTACTTAAACACTACAGCATGCTTTGAAAATTACAGGTATGAAGAAAACTGGAACGAAAAAGAATCCTCCTGGGTGAGATTATTCACAAGGCAACACTAAATGAATCATAGTTTTGAAAGAGGAAGAACCCTAGAGCAGGTGAGATTTACATACTAATTAGAGATAAAGTTTATTCAGGCTCACATACCAATCTATCTTCAATCACAAAACAGCATCTGTTTTAAAAGATTCTAGCTTGACTGCTAGTATTACAAAAGCTAAATTATTTCTCTGCTTCCATTATATATTATTGCTTTGGGGGCTTTCTCTATATGAAGGATACTTTTTTTCACATTTAAGCTAATCCCTGTTTAGAAGTGATTTTTACTGAAAACACAGTTTCACTATTTTGTGTCAAGGATAAAAATAAAACTAAAAAAGGAGAGATGTGCCTATGGGGCACATTAGTTAAATAGTTAAAACACAGTAAAATAGTATAAAAAAACTATAGCAAAATACTTAAAGTCAAAGTGAGGGCAGCATGAAACAATAACTATCCAAAACTATCATCTCAAGACCAATTGCCGAAAAGCTCCAATTGCAAATTCCCTATAGTATAGCATATCCCAGTTTAATACTGCTAAAAATTCTTTACTTTCTTTATGACTCTTTTACTAAGATCTATGTTTTCCATTCTTATTTTTTCCAGTGCACCACTCTATTCAATGTGTATATTATCTTCAATATTAATTTTAACATTTAAAAATATTCATTATTTGGGCAACGTGCATCTTTGGATATCTAGCTTATCTGATTGCATTTGAAACATTTAGATGAAAATATAATACTAAATATTTGAACCTGAATGTTCCAAAAAGTGAAGCACCAATTTGTGAAGTCAGTTCAAAACTGGTGCTCAGTAGCATAAGAAAGAAATTGTCAGAAAATTCAAAAGAAGGAAATTAATCATTCAAAGGTATCAGTCGATTTAACTAATCATTTTACTTCATATTCAAATAAACTCTGTTATGCAGGGATGTTCTACTATTAATGGACTCCCTTCCAAGACCACAGCTTAGTCACTTCCTATTGACTATTCTTTCTATGTCAGAAAACCCTTACACTCAGAAAATAAGCTTTCATCAGTCACAAACATATATACAAGATCCACCCATAATAATTGTTTGATTAGTGATAGTTTCAGCCTCCATTTTTAAACAAATATCATGCCCAGGGTTATCACATTTCCTCTTTCCTAGATGGGTCTTCTGTTTCTACCTAGAATTTATTTCCAGATGACATTTTAAGACTATGGTCCTCATACACAACTTCCATCTGCTAATTCTTTTGCTCCCAGACATAACAAACATTCTCTCAACTATTGGTGAGAATGAAAACCTCCTTCTGTCTCTATAAAAGCTGAGTTTAAATTTGAGTTCTGCAGTCTCATATGCTGTGAAGGTATTATTTGCTGCTTTTACCAGATATATACTCTGAACCGGAAGAAAAACACTAATAACAGGTTAAGTGGTTCTATTCGATCTGTCACCTAACTTGCCTTAATACAGATGGCTCTATGGGCAAAAGTCCACTGTGGAGTCTGTCCTGCAGTCTTGAAGAACAACTTCATTAAATATAGGTTATTTCATTCTTCAGTATATTTAAAGTTAAAAAGAGTTTTGCTTGACTAAGACTTAAGAGTCAAGCCCTCCTCATCTAGTAAAATGTAAGGTTATACTACTACACAAGGTGGAAAATCATGTAAAGAATATTATGCTTCAGAAAACACAGATCTGAGCAATACAATATATGCTATTAGAGTATTAAACAGCATGGCAGTTAGCTTGAAACAGTGTGAAAAGTCTTCCTTCCCTACAGTGGCACATGTTTTGGACTGCTGTAGCAATTCATCTTGAAGGAGAATGTCATTTCCAAAACTTTTGCTTGCAGGACTCTTCTGGAAATCTCATTATCTTCAGTTTTGCATAAGTAACGAGTCTGGACAATGAATCTGTTGGTATGTAGACTGATACCAGTATAAACCTGGCTAGAAGACAGGCAGCTTCAGGCAAAAACATTGCTGCAATGCAGCCTACACAAAACCAGTGGCCTATAGATGTTAACTATCATCTTGGAATGGTGATAGTTTTTTTCTAAGTTATATAGAGACCTTAAAATTTGTCTCTATATAACTTAGTCTATAACAAGAAATAAAGATCATCTATATTTAACAGACAGGGTTCAGAGTATTGTGGCCACCTTGCACCGTACTAAGCAAAAAGCAGGGCAAAGGACTTTATTGCCATGCAGAGATCCTGCAGGGATGACGAGCTAGTGGAGTGGGTCCCATACAATGTCCCCCGCCTTGCAACTAGCACAGGGAATGGCCAGGGGAAATAGGGCAGGATTCAGCACTCCCAGAAGGCTCCCAGTGTGGTGACAACTCCTCAGTTATTGACAATTAAAGGAATTTTTGTGCAGCCCTCAAGCAGAGAACAAGTCTAAGGAGTATGAAAATAATCATATGTCCTTTTATTATTTAAGATGCACATACTCTTTTTTTTTTTTTTTTTTAATAACACTCAACAGTGTTGAAAGGTATAACTGCATTGCATAATGTCATGATCACTGAATTTCAGGACAGTATTCACTTATTTTAATCATAAACTATTTTTTTCCTTGTTGAGAAATGCTGATCTTCTTGATGATCATTACTACTAAGTAAAATTTAATTAATGCTGTCTTGGTTTCCTGCGTGAAATATTTGTCGATATTTTCATTGTTATGAAGGGAAACAATTAACAGTGATAATAACATTCTGTACTCTCAATCCTTTAGAATTAGCGTAATTCTAGAAGGATGGTGGAGCAAAAGAAACAGACAAAAAATAAGAAAAATATGTAACAGACAAAAATGCATATTCATATGTCATGCTATTGAATTTTAACTGAAGCGGCCTATAATTTTTCACATACATGAAGATGTGCTGTAATGTTTACCATTTTATTTTAATTACAAATCATAAGAAAGTGAATAAAGAGAGAATGCAAAATGTCACCTAGCCCATCCCCTGGCATTTGATGTCTGACCTGTGAATTGGTCAAAATAATCAATCAGCTTAACAAATTAAAGGATCTAGATAGACACAGATTCTTTATATTCCTACCAGAAATTCCTGAAGAGTGTGATCAATTTTGGCAAAATCATCTTATATTATTAATATGCAAAACCATGGTAATAATTACTTGTATATGAACTGTAGTTGATCATGATTCATAACATTCATACAAATGTATGCTCCACAAATTACCTTGCTTTATGTTTTTCACCCAATAATAAAACCTGCTATATGACCTAATTAACATATTCTAAAGAATAGTAGGACTGCATATTAAGTACCTAATTCATAATAAATGAGAAGTCACAGATAGAAAGCAAATTAAAGGAAGTTTTAACTATTAGCCAAATAAGATCCTATTACAATTCAAGAGAAAGCGTTAGCCATGTTACTTAGATAAGGATGAGAAGTTCTGTTAGAAAGGGAAAAAAAAAAGGGCATACAAAATGAAATCTGCACTTTTTAACTACAAAAATTTGTCATTAGGTTTAATAGACATTTTTCACAAGGATCAGGCTGATTAATATTAAATGAAGAGAATTACCTTGATGAAATATGAAGTAAGGAATTTCAAATGCATGATGTCAGGAATTGAGAAAGAAGAGTATTCACAATAATACTAACTTGATCATTCTTATAATGTAAAATATTTTAATTTCTATTTCAGAGTTATTTCCTGATTTAATAGATAATGAGCACTGTCAGTTTCAGATAAAGTCAAAGGCTACTGACTGCTCAGCATTTTCAAAACTCTGACTCTTTAGGTATAGCAGAAAATGTACTCCAAGAAATTCCATGCCCACCACCAGAACCTCAGCATTCACACCATATAATAATACCAATAACGCTATGGCAACAGTGTACATGAAAAAGCACAAGACACAGTAAATAAAGTTTAAAAAATGATTCCTAAATTGTTTCCTATTTTATTAGCAACATTTCAATAGCAGAGTTGTTGTGATGTCTAATAGTAATTCTGTAATTTCCTGTGATATACTTACAAAATATTTAGAATACCAAGTGGTTTATCCTAAATTATTAAAATTGAACAGTGTATATCAAGTCAACATTGAAAGCATATATCTGAAAGAGTATATACTTGCTATATACTTGTTGTATATGCTTGTTTTCACTGAATCTTTAGTTCACAGAGGATAACCTAATTGCTCATTCAAATTATCAGTTGCAATCAGTGATAAAACTTTAGAAATTAATTTTTTAGATCACACAAAATGAAACACAAAAAAAATCAAACTCAATCCTGAGTCCATAAGTGTGAATTGCAATTTTGTGCAGTGCCAGACACAACAACGTATTCTAAGTATCTAATGAATTTGCTATGCAAATAATCCTGTTCCATCATTATAGAAAACATAATGAAGTTCAGGACTAATAAATAAATACATTAAAAAATACATTTAGTTTCTGCAATGGGCAGCACAAGAGTAAATCAATAGACCTCTATAGAAACTGAACCACTTCTGACAATTTGCTCAGGATCTAGCCCTCTATGTCTCACTGAAATAATTTTTTTAAATGATTAAGTAAAGTACTGCACATATAAGACATTGATTTTTGCCATTGATTTTGTGCTGGCATTTGAGCCAAGCCTTAAAAAGCTCAAGCGCTTTATGTATTTACAGCTGTCTGTTGGCAAGGAATAATTCATTCACTCCAAATGAAACATGCTTTTGAAGCCTATAAAAACAGAACTGTGGAAGCCAAGATTTGCAAAATATCTTATTCAAAAAAAAAAGTTAGAAAATATACTTTAAATCACTGAAACAAATGTAGAAATTTTTCTTGATTTTTTTTAGCTTGTCAGACAAATAAGACAGATAAAGATTGTATTCTGCTTCCAAGAGAGCTGTTCCATAGGCAGAGAGTAAAGATTAATGAGTCATCATCTAACAAAGAAATATTTCCAGGAAAAAAAAACCCAAAACATATTGTTTAGTAGGAAAATTTTGTTTGCCTGTCTCTTTATGTTTCCTAATCAGAAAATCATTTCTTTCTTGACTAATCAGAGCCAATATCAAAAACAAGTCCAGCACAAAAAGACTTGACCTTTGATTCTTTCCAAAGCTTCTCTCTTAAGATTGTTCCATTGCAATGTAACAATAATTTATCAACATTATTTTTTAAAGCTAATATCTATATGTAAGGGAACTATCAAAGAGAGTATTACCTATTTAAACTAACCACAACTCCCCAAACTCTCAGCTGATTAACATGCTATCCCAGAATAAAGTGATTTAAAAATGCATTTTTCCCCTTTTTCAGAACACAACCCCTGCTGCAAAGGTAAAGAATATTGCTAGCTGTGAGTGCTTTGTCAAAATAAAGAAAGGAACGGTTAGTAAAGAGAGTTATCCTTCATCCTTCAGCCATTTTCTCTTTCTGATGCTTTCAGTGACCTTCAGTTGAGCATGACATTAAGAACAGATTTCATGTTCACCAGTGTTGGTGGCTACCTTCTCAGTATATTTATATAAATTTGTGACAGGGATTGAAAAAACAGCTGCTAAAATATTTTCTTTTAAGTCTCACAGAGTGACAGAGAATGTATGAATCATGGTCTTAACTATTTTGTTCACGTTAGTTGTGATGAGGAGGACTTTTATTCCTATTGCAGGGCTTGAAAAAACTGAGGCAGAAAATGGACAGTTCAAAAACATAAAAAAGATCAGGATGTAGCCTAAGTTGCAAACCTAGTTCTGTCCACAGTGAAAACTAGTGAGATTAGGAAATATGAATAAAGTTCTCTTTCAAATTTCATATTTATTGAAAACTCCAGCAAGGCCAACATTAATGGCACTTCAAACAAACTTTCACAAACAAGCCCCCTCAAAACCAAAAATCTTTGTCAGAGGCTTCTTTTTTTGTTCATCAGCTAAGCAGTAACCACTGTTGTCAGGAATGACAAGGAATGCTTTTGCACTGGGCATTTTATAGAACATTAGGAGAACAACAGGAGAAACTTGCACCACATTTCTATGGCCCATACATTTTATTAACCTTAACCATCCTTAGCTATTATTCATCAGCTTGTTTATCCTTTGAACTAACAACAGTATTTGGCACATCTCTTTTTTTGAATCAAGGTGAAGACCAAGCTTCCATCACAGTTTTATCATACTGATATTACCATCTTGGCGATGTTCAGGGAAGACCTAGCACAGCCATATTCTGCCAACAACCTTGCCTTTTTCTAACCAGAAGAGAGGTCAGGAAAAGCTGTCCTGGGAGTTATTTAGGGTTCCTGCCAGCACAGAAGAACAGATGGCAGGTATAGATTGTAAATGCATTCCCTACCATGATACATGCCAGGAACACAAAAACTATGGGCAGACTCTCCTACACTTTGGTAGTTCTTGTGGAAAAGTCCTTTTGGGAGACTTGAAGGACTGCCACATGCTAAAGCTGCTGATCTGAGAAACTGCCACATCGTGAAGAGAAGTCTCTTTCCACTCTCCAAACTCTTAGGTCAGTGCAGTTTCTTTTGGTCCCAGTAAGGTGGGCTAATGCGTCTGAATAAAATTTGTGCAAAAATGTTTTGGCATTAGATATGCAGCCCACGGGTTCACAAGAGGTTCTGAAAAGTACTTTTCTAAAGTTACAGTAATTTTTTTTCATCATTTGATTGTTTTCGGGGCATTGGTAAATCTTCTCAAGCATCCATATTTATCAACTTTGAGAGAGTTGCCAGCAGTCCAGCATTTCCTAATAAAGCTTTTGAGCCCATCTTAACACTGCTTCTTACTGCACAGCTCCTATTTTATAATTACAATTTAACTATGACACTTTACATCATCAAGCAGCTCTGTGGTTCAAACTATTCAAACTAATTTGAATAATGAGATTAAAAAAAAAAAAGGCTCAGATAGATAGGCTAAGTGATATACCCACACTGCAAGGTCAATAACAAAACTCAATTCTGCCTACTCCCCCATCTTATATTTCATCCATGAGATGACAGCTGAGGCTTAGAATCCGTGAATACATTTTCAATTTTTATCCCTTGTTTATATCCATTCTCCTCCTGGTCTTACATATTGCAAAGCTGACTTTCAGAGAGATTAAGCAAAGTGGCATATATTAACTATGGCTCATTACACATACCAATGGGCAAAAAAAATATTGGTTCTAAAACACCAATGAGAAAAAAAAAAAGTGTTGAAATAGCACTGGAATAACTTCTGATTTTATAATGACGTTTTAAATTTAAATTTTAAAATTTATAATTTTTTTCTGTTTGTACACCCTGGTACCTATTCAGCATTATTCTTTATCCTCTCTCAGCCATACTGGCTTTAAAGTTTTCCTCACAGAGCAAATTGCAATTCTCAATGCAAAGTAGAACCAAAAAAAAAAGGTCTTTTGGCAACTGAATATCTATCTTCACAATTGTACCTCCTGAAACCTTCTATTATTTAATACTTGACAAAATTTAATATGTTTAATAAGACACACAATTCTATCTCAATAATCAATCTTAAAATTGTACTGTCAAATGATAACACATTTACAGAGTATTCTTTACTTTTAAGAATGTCACTGACCTAATTAGACGCCAGCACTTCTAAGATCCATTAAAACATTCTCCTTGTCAATGTACTTCTTGCTAAGTAGGGTATACCTTAGCCTATGTAAAATTTATGATTGATTGTAATCAATACCACATTCAAGCCTCAAGATAAGATTTTTCTGCAGTGGCATATAGATAAAAAGTAGCAAGCTTGTGTCCACCACCCTCTATTAGAAATAACTGACTTTCTAACTATTCGCTTCCTACGAACAATGCATTCTCTTAAAATCCTTCCAAAATGCTAAAAGAACTAATGACTTTCACAGAAAAGTTTTCTTTGCTTGAGTTTCATGCACATTCAGTTCCCCCATCCGTCACAAACAGCACACACATAGAAAGCTCCATTATGCATTCTGTGGTAAGACTGAAATGATCTTCCTACTATAAAACTAATCAGCCTACTTTCCAAAACTTCTCACTAAAAGAAACCAAATCTCATTAAATCTGCTATGAACAAGCTATGAGCATAGAACCTACTACTGTCAATTCTTACAGTTTCAATTAATTTAATAGAGACATCGTAGCAATTTTTACCAGCTGGGAATATGGGTCACCATGTTTAAAAATGTCAAGACCATTTTATTATTAAAATTTTAGCTTAACTCCCAAAACACTTTTGTTAGCCTTCCTGTCTTATATAGTTACTTATTGGAAATATTTGTGTTTGTTTTTGCAGAGTTAGTGAAAATACTTCACAGCTACCTCAGTAGTTCTATAAAGGACACATGCAGTTAACAGAGGTAAGCTCAGTCCAGGCAAAATTTAACCTTAAATGTTGAAAATACTCTAGACAGAAATTTTAATAAGGACACAGGTTTTAACATGCAAAAGATCTAAGTCACAGAACTATAGCACTTACTTCGAAGGACCCTATTTAATACTATACTCAAATACAACTTAAGAGTGTAGTGCACAGATTTCCCATGCGGTAGTTCTTATTGTTTTATGTGAAATTATCATCACTGAATTATATATTGTATGTTCCACAGACTAGGGAGAACAATGCAGCTCTCTTCCCCAAAAGGTCATTATAACCACTATATTAGAAAGGAATCCCCATTTTTCCTTTCCCGTTTTCTAGCTCAAATTATCTTAACACTGACATGGAAAATTAAGCAGCCACTCCCTTGCTGGGATGCCACTTTCAGTACAAGAACTTAGCAGTGGGGCACCAAAGTGTAGGGGCACCTTGGGGCACCGAAGTGTAGGGTTGCAGATCACCCTATATGACATACACAGTACACATAACATTAGATGTCCCTAAAAAACAGACAGCTTATTCCAGAGTCTTAAACAGTCTTACAATCTACTTAAGTCTGCCCCTAGTAATTGAATAAGAATCTGACCACAGAAAACATCAATACTGATTTACAAAAAGTCACTCATTATCTTATTTGGTACAAAAGCAATCTTCAAAATAGGATTACTGAATGTAGTATCATTGAAAGGAATATACCTCAAGATTTAAAAATACTGCATGACAACCATGAAGTAATTTTTTTTTGTCTAGATTCTATATTAAGCGCAGACAAATTATTCAGTGGTAGGATTTAAGCATATTTAATTATATGATAATGTAATGGGCAAACTTTCAATAGGAAAACTTAAAAGACTTGCAAGAGGGATCTTACTTTTATGCATTCTTGGAAGTTACCAGGAGAAAACTCCATGCCTCCATACCGAATTCCTGCACAGCCAAGAGTGATCCTAACCAAAGCTAAGATCCACTTCATTCCCTACACAGAGTTTGTGAACTTTAGATCAGTATACTTAAAGGCAGGTTATTAGCTTATGTAATGCCCTTCTATGAATTCATATTTTACAGTGACAAAGGCAAATACTTTAACTATTAGATTTAAACATCACACTTAAAGTATCAGATGAACTAATATTTGGTCTCCCAAACATTTTCCTTCAGTGTTACCCTTGTAAACAACTATCTCCCTTTCTAATGATTCAGATGTGATCTAATACAGGATTCTGAAAACAAACAAACAAACAAACAAAAAATCAACTCTGCTGCAAATCAACAAAAATTTTACACTATATAAGTTATCCTATACCTTATATGAAGTAATCTTCTGCAATTTCTTTCATTTTCGCTTTAACTGAGGGTAAGAAACTACTTCCAGTGAAAGTATATTTAAAAATCAAAATTAGTTGCCTAATTAGTTGCATGTCTTTTTTAAAATTGTTTATCTGAAGAATTTCTTGTGACAATTTCACTATTTGCTAACTTGGCTTTGAAGTCTGCTCCATCTGCTTTGAAATATGCTCTTACTAAAGAACCACTTTAAAAAAAAAGTTGAGATTTATTAAAAGGTATTTGGAAAGATAGTGACATAAAAAAAATCTCCAAGTGACTAATGAAAAAGATACAATGACAATAATTAGGATAATGAAACTATATCCCAAGTATAAAAGAAAGCATATATAAAATATGTGGAATGAGATTAAAATACCTAAACAAAAGAAATATTTTTAAATGATGAAAGGTACCTAAAAAGGAAAGATAAAGTCATTATATTTTCCATTTCTAGTAGGATCTTCTGACTGCATGAATTCACATGAAGTGATGTATACAAATACTTCAGATATTTTCACATTGAAAAATAAATACTGTATATTGTATATTATTTTGATAAAAATATATTTTATTGGCTATATATTCTACTGCAGAATCCATAGCACTCACAGAAGGTTGAAAATCTATGTATATGATGTATTTTTAAGGTTGGAGCTCACCCTCTATTTCCTAGTAACCTTATCCTGATTCATGGATGAGTTCCTATGCCTTGTCTCAAACAAATCAATAATATTTTTGTTATGTTATCATTACTTAAATAATAAGCATACTGCAAGCTTAGATGTTTAAAAATTCTCCAATAAAATGTATTTATTTATTTACATTTAATATACTAAGTTCTTAAAGAGATTTTGCTATTCTAAATGCAAATCATTGTCAATGTCCCACCCATTGGGTGTTCAATGATAAATAATTACTCTGTATTACAGATTATAATAAATTTATAATGTCTCACATTGTAAAGGACTAAAATAAAGATTAGCTTAACTTTGAGCATTGATGCTATAGAAAATGCATGGAGGAAGCTGTAACTCACAGACATCAGAGAACTTGCTTTCAAACTTTCTTCTGGGATATGGACATGACTGAATTTGAGTGATCTAGAGCACTTTACAATGCTACAGTTTTACATTGTCATATAATGGTGCAAATATTAATTAAACTTTAAAACTTCTGAAAGAACATGCAGAGAATAGGCCTATTCTCTTCATTTGATTTACGCATAATGTAATATGTATTCTTTTCACACACACAAAAAAAAATTTTAGAAATACATGTATATATATTTTGCATATTTTCTATTAAATAGCTCATTAAACAAACCCACAAAGAGACAAAGACTATTTTTGTTAAGTCATTGCAAAGAAATTAATTTCCAATTTTACTACAAACTCCCACTTAGTCATTTTAACTCATATAAAATTCAGTGATCCCATTATGGTTATAGAAGAATCCTTTATTTCATTAACTTTTGTAAATAGATGTGATAATATTCTCATCAGACAAACTATTCTAAACAGGAAAAAAAATACAAGAAAACGCTCCAAAATATTTTTCATAATTTCTTTTATGCTATCATAATCACAAAAATCAAAATATAACTTGAAATACATGTATCTATATGGGTAATCACCTTTACTATAACTAATCTAAACTATGAATGTATTCATTCCAAAAACTTCATAACCTTAAGCAGATTGTAAAGTCAAAGAATAATAAAACTAGGAATTATAAGAATTTAGGAAATATCAAACTCCTACTACTTCAACAGTAGTTATCTTGCCTTGCAGAAAATGTTACCTTATTTCTTAATTTTTAAAAAACAGTGCATCTGCAATAACACAATTTCTGCAGTTTAAAGTGTTCTTTTGTTTGTTTTTTACTGGAAAATATTAAGTTGCTGTTATGCTGATAGGATCACTAAGTGATATATTGCTTGCTAAGACTGTGGTCTGTTCTGATGTGTATCTACTTGAACAAGAAATGTTTCTATATCAATATTAATATTAAAACACATTTCCCTATGAATTCTTGCATCCTTATTCTGGGTGTTCTACTTCTTTCTTATTATGATCAGCAAATAGCATCTTGCCATGAATACTTTTCATTCTTTACTACCAGCAGAAACAGTATAATGAGCTAGCTGGACCTCGAGTTTGACCCATTACATCAGCTTTACTTTTAGCATATGAGAAAAAAAAAAAAAGCATACAATATCCTTTACTAGAAAAAAACACCATTTTATTTTTATATCAAATCAGATTTTTATTATTCCATCTTCAGAACCATCAAGTCACTGGTATCAGATTGTTTATTTTATTGAGTTTATATCCTACTCCGTATATATGTCAGAAACATAGCTGGTATCAGAAACATGAAAGCAAAAGCCTAGTCTTCCTCCGAATTAAATCAATGGCAAAGTTGTCATAGATCTAATTATAAGACTGGGAGTATCCTTTGATATGGCTACATGGGCACATCTTCTATATATCAAAGTATGTTCTCTGCATTATTCAAAATACACAACATTAGGAAAGACTAGCTTTCAGTGAAAATATAACGCATATTTTTTCACCTTTAACAGATAAAATCAAATAAGAAATTATGTTCTCAGACAAAATTCTGTCTTAAGACAATCCAAACGCAGTCACAGCAAAACTATTCCACAACTACAAAAAAAAGTAGTTTCTGATTCTCAGTGTCTCGGCAAATTGTCTTACTGCATACAAAACCACATGTATAAAACTACATATTTTATATTCAATGGATACCTAATATGCCTTGTTCCAACATATTTACTTAAAATACATTTTGCATATAAATATCTTACTGACAATGATGGCAATCTTCATTCTGTTTTCAAGGGTAAATGCAGACTGCCATGATATTAGTAATCTTAATGCACACAGTATGCTAGACATAAAGATGCTGAGGTAGGCATTAAGCTCCATAAGTTAATAGAACTGGCCAAAATTCTCTTGATTTTCAAAAATACCTATGCTGGCTGGTCTATGTGAGCAGTAGCTAACAAGTATCTTAATTTGGAAAGCTGACTTTAAATTTCCTGGATGAAGTCTAATATTGAAAGAGCATTGCAATTTATTTCAAAACTCAGATGTTATGTGGAACATCAGATACCATGAGATATATTTTCTTTCACATTCCAGAGGTCATGATGCATTTAATTTGAAATAGACTGATTTTAATCATATGCAAAGAATAGTACCTTTGCAGGAACTGATCAAAGCTTTCAAAGTTTTCATTAGAAGTTCCTATCATCAAAGGTGCCAACTCTATTACTTGACTTCTATAAAATTCTTTACCGATGCATTGTGAGGCTGTAAAATATAATAGCAAACAGCTGGTCATAAAAGAAATTGATGATTATGGATTATACTGTAGTTACATTTTAAAGTGGCATTTGCTGAATGAAATTATTTTGTCACATTCTAAAGGAGAAGATAAAAGTTTCAAAGTAAAGTACCAAGTTAAAAGGTGCAACACTTTGGAGGTGACTTGACAGGGTGGTAGGACTGCGAAAGGGTAAAGGATATGAGTGAGTACAAGGGAGTCGTCATGACTCTGTCCTGATTTGAAATCTCTGCATCTGATCCTTTGCCAGAGTTCCTTCTTCACCTGGCTTGTGTGGCAGTCTTACAAACCTCACCAGCATCAATGACTTCAAAAAACTACCTACACCAGTAAGAAAACCAGACTTCTTTTGCCAGACCCCTCTGCAAATTACACTATATTAGTAACTATAGGAGGCATTGCATTCCTTTTAAATGTCAGCTTAAGTCGATCTTCAAAATGTACAACTTCTGTCTTTCTGTCAGGTAAGGTAGCTTTAAGTTAGGCTTATTGACACCTACAGTTGACTAAGGTCTAAATCTCAAAGAACGATTTGGATTGCTTGCTCCAGTGCTACTTGTCTTAAAAACGAGAACCTCCATCTCAGACCCTAAGTTTCTTGTCAGCCTGGAGAAGTTTCCTGCAAACACTCCCACCACTGTGAATCCCAAGGGAGGCAAGAGAAGAATGCAATTTCCTGGCTCAAGTAACTACATGAAAAAGCCTTTTGCCAAGCATACCCTGGTGTACGCCTGGGAACTCCTGTAGGACAGCTGCAGCTCCCAATACGGTTCCCCAGATAGGGCAACCTATCCAATTATTCCAAATGGCTCTTTGGAGAGGCCTCCTTTTCAGTATTTACTGCACAGAAACCATTCAGAAGCTCTGAATAACCTGTTGGAAGTGGAAACTCATTTTTCAGGTGTATGACTCAAGTAAATTGAGCATAGATGACCAAAATCTAAACAGTAAGAATAATATACCTGACAGTATACACAATATACCAGTTTCTACATAAGTAATGAGTCAATACTCAGTATATAGTGTGTATCTTTTAAGCAAATGCAAAATGAATGCCCCAAAGATTTTATTATTTTACAGATTTATATATTTTTATTTACTAGAATGTATATATCTAGATATACACAAAACACAATAGTGTTTCCTACTGGTGTCTTTCTGTGACTTTCAGGATATAAAATGTATTTCAGTCTTTTGGACCTGATCATTCTGCTCTGGACCTGTTCCACAGCATCTGCAAGGCTAGATGTCAACATCTTTTTTCACTCATCATGATTTATTATAATTTAAAATATTTGTTATTTGAAGGATTAAGTCCACAAATTTGCTATTGGACACTGTTTTTGTATTGGCTCAGTGATATCTGTTTGACTTTTTTGTCTTAGGCAAATTGGTAAAGGTATTCTGCAGGACCAATTTAAGCCCTACATCTAGGAAATACCCTCTTAGAAAGACCAATTACTGGATCTACCCTTTCTATTAACACTCCTAAATCAACCTTGTCAGGTAGACGGGTTTCCTGGCAGGAATAGCTGTGGGGAGGCAAGAATGGACGAAGAATGTAAAGCAGTCTAGCCAAAGAGCCCTTTTAATGCAAGCACATCTCCACCTTCATAATGGCTAAGCGGACACCTTCCAGACAGGGAAAAAGACTGGATTCTGAGAGCAAGCAAAGTGCCAGACCAGCACGGAGAAGCAGTGTCACTGTTTCTCATTTGTCTGCCAGTCTCACTGCAAGAACAAAAATGAGCTTGCATTTTGTACTGATTTGATTATTTTTTTCTGCAAAACTGAATAAGACACTGCAAATTCCAAACTAATTAAAAATTATGAATAGTTCATAATTTTTTAGTCCTACTAAGATGATAAGGAGTAAGAATAGTCACTGCAAGTAAAGCTTTGAAAGAAAGGGAGATAAAAAAGTAAATAAAGGCCAACAGAAAGCTTGGTTTTGGACTCAGATGAACAAAACAGAAACACAGTCACGTATATACCGATTTGAAGGACTCAACTTGGATATAAAAGGAATGGATTTTTTTTTTTTTGTCACTCATAATAGTTTCAGATTTCACTTTCATTATTTAAAGATGCCACTAAGAGAAAAAAACATCAACAAAAAACTGTTTCAGGAACCAGTGCCATGAATAGTGCCAGATCATAATTTGTCAAAAGTGGTGTCTTATTTTGCTATTTGACAGATTTTTGCTGTTCTGTGTTTGGTTTTTTAGAAATGTAAATGAATAGTGAAGCATTTTTAGCTAAAGTGCTGATGAAAACTATGGTGGTGGAGAGGAAGATGAGGGCTCTGAGCCAAAACAAAAAGGTAAGGTGGAATGGAGGCTACAAATAACCTGTTGTTTAGAGCCTCAACTGAACCACTGTTGATTTTTTTCTGCACTCCAATTGCTACCCCGTCTCCTTCTCTTTTTAACCTCTCCCTGCTTTTCCATCCCTATTGCTTCATTCTCTTTCATCCTTCTGAGCTGTCTCCACACCTGGGGAGAGGTCCAGAGTAAGAGAGAAAAGTCCAGCAAGTCTGAAATAAAAAAAAAAATAATAAAAATAAAAGACATAAGGACCCAGAAATTCAGGTGAATAATCTCAAAATTTCAATTATATTTTTGCTACTTGAGGCTGAAGAACAGTGTGACATGAGTCTCTGTTGAAAATCTAATTTTAATTTAGGAAAGTAATTTAAAAAACAAACAAACAAAAGGCATTCCTGATATATTTTATTTCCTGAAACCGAACCATAATATTCATAATATTCATAATATTTGTAATATTCTCTTTCATAGGCATGTCTATAAGCAGGAATTTTACAGTCAGTCTCTGGATTGCCCTGAGGAGTTTGTAGAATTAGGCCTTTTCAAAAAGCAAAATTTGGTTATTCTGGAACTGTTATTGAAAATTCAGTTTTCCCTTGTATGTTCTGAACACTATGGTCAGGAGACCTTTGTATTTCTGTGACAAGTACTGTGTTCCTAACAATGATCTAAGATGTATGAGTAATCAATAAAGGGAAACATTATGGTGCATAAATAGAAAAGGAAGAAATCAAAACTTCTTGAAACCAGCTGAGGATATTACCTTTATAAAACTATTTTATGTGAACGTGCTCAGACAGTGAATTTTTGAGGGACAGTGCAAAAACCTAAGACAGAAACATACTGGGGGTAGTGAAATTTATAACATGGCAGAGTTACTGTAGCTAACAGCCTATGGTCCCTGGAGCATATTATGGCACTTTTTGTAATGGTTATTTCAAAATTTTACATGGAGGGGTCCAACTTCTTAATTCCTCTTCTCAAATCTGAAAAGTGTGTAAGATTTCTGAATCAGTAGTGAACCTTGCAATGTGGCTGCTAGAGCTCACAGCTGCATGCTATGTTCCCACTGTAGTAACACATGCTATTTGGACAATTAACTCTTACTACTCTGAGTTTTGTGCCTATTGATGCTATATTAAACAATTCATTTTAATATGGAGTCAGATTTTATTCAGACCTATAATACGTTGTCATAGTCGAAAAGACATGACCTACTCATCCAGTTTTGACATTTGCCTAGATGTTCACTGAATGGCATTTTGAGGAATAGAGCAAACTCTAAGATAGGAGCATATACATAAAGCATACGAACATAAAGTGCTTCAGCACCTATACAAATCTTAAAGAAATCCTGAATACACATTCAGGAAAATATCAAAATAACATAATACATATGAAAGGAGGATGCTGTCATAATTTACTAGGTAGTTCTATAAACGGACCAATGTTTTTCTATCCCGCTAACTGCAAAATTCTGGATGCTGATCTACATCAGGTCACTTACACAAAGTATAAATGGAATTATAAAATTCCAAACTGCTTATGAGTGAGCGAAAATGACATATATCTGGCTACTCAAAAGTACAGGTTTTACTGGAATCTTTTATTATAGTGTGAGGGTATTAATTGTGTTCCTCTACTACTCAAATATTATTTAACCTATGCTGTTAAGATTCTTCCAGCTCATGATATAATATTTTTTACTGTTCTATGTTTCAGGCCTTTTTCAAGAGCTATCTAGAACTTTCAGATTGAGGTATTCTGCTGTTGAACTGATGTTTTAGCCTTGTGACTACATACTTGTACATCCAAGGTGTAAAATATTCCATTTCTATTCACACAATAATTACATTTTCAAACATTTTCTAAGGTTTCTGAAATAAGCTCCATGATCATACCCAACAGGTGAAGTCCTGCAATTTTAGGGTAGAACTCTGAGCAGAACTTATTAGAGATTCAGGTTACACTAGGACGAGGTTATAAATGAGGAGAAAAAAAAAAGTGTGAATGTGTACAGAAAAGGTGTGAGCTTTTGGTGCTACAAAAATTTACAAGGATTTTGTTAGAGCCAGTAGCTAGTTCAAATACTTTAAAAAGACATTTGCATTTCTGTAAAAATTTAATACAAAATATAGAAAGAAATTCAAGTAAAAAAAAACCTAAAGCATTGACAAATCTGATGGGCAGGAAAAAAAAAAAGTCATACAATTAAAATTTAATTCAGAAATTAATATTTCAACAGAAGAAAATCTATGCAAAACCTGGACATCTAGTTTAAATGTCACATTTAGGCTGTCTCTTTCTTCAGTGGAGATATGCATTTTGAAAGGAAGGTTGTTTATCTATGCTATCTATAGATGCTTCTCTTGGGATGTAATCTATAATTCTCTGGAGGTGTCTATATATCTCCATTGACTACAAAGCCTTGAGCAACTATGTTAGACTTCAGTGACTAACTTTTAGATGGCTAAAATGATGACTAGCTTAGCTCAGAAGCCTATTTTTTAAAGAACAAGGTTAAGTGAGATAAATGTAGCCTTTTCTGTGAATCACTTTATCAAAAAATCTACAGAAAAATGTTTTGACAGCAGTATTTTTGACCAGCATATCACTGGTTTTAACAAGATCAGAGTTTAATTCAATACCTTTTAGCTTTTACATCACCCACCATAGAAGGACACATCCTGATAAATGATAACACAGTGTGCTTCCCGTATAATACACAGTAAAAGTAATATTACTATATTGATGAATTATTCTCCTAAAGCAACACCAAAATTTAAATCTAGCTTCTGTTTTCATTGTGCATAATGTATATTAATTGTCTGTGACTCACACATGCACAACTAGAAGATGCTAATCTCTTCCTAGGCACTTGTCCCATTTTCAGAACTCTCATTTCACTGCAAGCTTTATATGCAAGAAGGGAGAACTCCATCCTTCTGCAATTTTAGAAATGTTGATGTGAATTTATCCAGTGCAGTGCAAATTAGAAAACTGACCTACTTTGTAGCACCTTAAGTGTTGGATTTTATCCTATAAAATCACTGTAAATACCAAATGAGAAAAGAGTACATAAAACTAAGGTTTTGAGCACTTAGAATGCATTATAAGGAAGCCTTTTTGCAGCTACCCAAACTAATGGAAAATTTAGTTGTAATTATTACTACAATTATTACTATTATTACTAACCATATAGTATTTCATAGATGTCAGATGACAGTTGGCATACATCATTTTTTTCATATTACATTACTTCTAGCTTAAAATTTATTGGATGATGGATCTTTCGGGAAAATATTACAACTAGAACTTCCTCCTTTTTCTATTATAAAAAAGGAAACCCATATAACAGATCAAGCTTTGAAGCCTGATGCTGCAACTACTACATATAAAGGGCTTCACAGCGAGTTTCTGTAACTACCTCTGCAAACAGCAAGAGCTTGTTAAAATTCAGAAACACTTGAAAACAGGCCCCATAAGCAACGAAGATGCACAAAACTATCTTTGTTACATTCATACATTGTATTTTTTTGCATTTAATTCATCCATATTTTTATATCAAAGAAGATACCTGTGATATAGATATTACATTTTAGTATATCTAAGCATAAAAAAACACCACTATACCATAATTGAAATCAATACTGTTTTAAAATAAGGTCAAGTATTATCTGTATGTAGAAAAATAATTATTTGTATATAAAACTGTAAATTAAGTCAGCCTGAAAACACCACATGCCACGTACAAAGATACAATGTATCCAAATGCAATGTATCCTAAACGAATCACTATTTTAAGAAGTTGTGTCTTATTTGACATAGATGCTGTTCAACCTCTACATACAGCTCCTAGCAAAAATGAAGACACAGTTTGGTAGAAAATACTATCAGCATGCTCATGACACTCTGTCCTTCAGACCAAATTTATCTTTCCTTCAATCAGGTAAAGAAGACCATTAAAATAGGATTTGGGCCAATTACCTCCATTTTGTTAACCCTGCAAAACACAGAACAAGAATCTGATTATGGATAAAGACCTTGATAAAAGCAAAGTACCTGGTTAAACAGGCCAAAAATAAAACATCTTATTGGCATGGGACACATGCAGAAGACTGGGACTTGACTTTCACCATGTAATTCAATAATTAGAAAGGTCTGATTGGATCCTTGATGATTTCATGACCTTTAAATAATAATAGTAATTAATAGATAATAATATCCTGAACTGCTTTTAATAACTTATGCCCACGTGGCTGTGATTAGGTCTCTCCGAGGACCTCAGTTCTGCCCACACAAGAGCATTTGCCACATGAAGCTCCAGTTCTTTGAAAAACTTCTTGTGGTTGGTGACTAAGAGACTACATGTCAGTTCAGGCAATAACAACCAGCATCAAGAGAAGTCCATTGGGAATAGCCACTTATGCAGACCATGTTTAACCACAGCTTTCTGTATTTGGGGAGAATCACAAGTGTACACCGAGGATAATAAATAAATAAATAAATAAAATGAGTGCGATTTATGCATCACCATGCTCATACTTCCTACCTGTCATCATTCATTCTTAGAACATCCACCTCTGCTTCCTCAAAACTCTCACAGGCAAAATTACCAGCCAAGTCAGAGTAGAAATCATTATGCATACTATAGTAACCATGGAAGAATTATATCACAGCAAAAAATCTCTGTTTATGAAACTGAAATGCAACAGCAGAATAATTCTTGTGTGATCCTGAAATTATCAAAGGCCGGGATATTATACAGGAACATTTGGAGGTCTGGGGAAGGACTTTAACTCTGTAGCTTCTTTTATTTCAATGGCAGTAGCTAGTATCAGCATGCATAAATTTACTTCATAATCAACAATAAAAAGAAAAAAAATGTTGTTTAACTAAGCACTGAGGGATAATTGATTAATGTAAGATTTTTAAGAGATTAGAGTTCATTTTGCAACAGGAAAGAACAGAGATGATAAGAAAAAAAAGAAAAAAGGATACAGATTATTGTAAAGGTGTATTTCTGAAACAATAATCTTCAACCCATTTAACTACAAATCATTCAATGATCATAAAAAATACTAGGATCTTAACAAAAGACAAGATGGTGTATTGTAATGTTCCTACCATTTACAAATAGCATTTGGTTTCTTCTGCCAGTTAATATCTGTGCTTAAGGAAGCTACAAACTGGTTTAAAATCTGTGTCTAGATGACCACATTGACAATGTCACAGATTACGTAACTTTTCATCAGAAAATAGTAATCTTTAGTGTTCTTGCTCAGAAAGTCTGTAAGTACTTAAAACACAGGGGATTCAGATGCTGATTCTGATAGAGCATTGCATCATCTGACAGAACACTGCAAGGAAGTCAACGACATTCATCTGAGTGTAGACCTATCAGTACTTGCAATCCTGCAGTTTAAACAGCATTAAGCTCTTTATCATTTGAAACCTACAATGCAAAGCATGAATAAAATAGGGAAAAAAAATACATTGTGAAAGAGAAATAAGCTGTTTTTAGAATAATGCTTTAGTAGACTAGGAAGCTAAAAAAAAAAAAAAAAAAAATGCAGCCTGGTAAGAAACTGTAATTAGGAAAAGATATTTTTAAGAGCGTTGGAGCAAACCTTCCCATTTTTGCCTGACAGTAGACAGTTCCTGGCTTATATGTACTGACACAACATTGACTCAGGCCCATCCAGGTGCCCTTGACTCCTGACAGGCAGGAAGGAAAAATACTAGGGCAATAAGTAGAAGATTCATGGAGTATTTGAGTGTTGCAGGGGAAATTTCTAACAGTTCTTTGCCAATTCACTCCAGACGGAAAAATTCAAACTATGTAGGCAGAGAGAGCGATTTCTCAGCACAAGGAGAAGCCTGTTTTTACCCAGAGAAGGCATGTCCATGTGCGAGTCTGTGTAGAAATACCTGGGCTAATTTGTGTGCTGGGAACAGAAGAGAGCCAGGCTTGCAGCTGGGAACTGGATCGGATCAGCCCAGGCACTACACGATGCGAGTGCAGCTATTCGATTTTGCTATAACACTGCTTTGTTTAGAGCTAGCTCCAAAACCACATTGGCCAGCACAGAATGAGAAAATCTCCTCCACCTACACTGGCAAGCAAAGGTTGAAGGGGGATCTTCATGTTCCCTGAAAATACACTGGGAAGAGGAGCAGGAGCCTTTCTGCTTAAGAACAGCCATGCCACAAAAACAAGGGCATATAAACTGACTGAGGAAATTAAAAAAAAAATTCAGAGGAACAAGGTTTCCAACTATCTGAAAAGTGAGGCTCAGCAGAGCTTTCAAAGTGCAGTGGCACTGGCGCCCAAGGCAACTTTAAACTGGAACTTGTTGAACCTGAAGTAAAGAAGATGGGTTCTATATCACAGCAGAATGGAGCTGAAGGCTCCGAAGGCCCTCTAGTCTCATCTCCTAAGCAAAATATTCCTCCCCACCCCCTAAAAAAATCCTTTTATTGTGCATTCAGAACAAGAAGTGGTTAAAATAAGGTATTTCTGAGCCAGTGCTCTCAGCACCATACAGATAGTAACTTCTGTTTGCTTGTCACATTTTTGTTTGTGAGGAAATACCTCTAGTAATAGTTAGGCAGAAGAAAAGATGACCTGTATCCCAAAGCTTTAGGTATACAGATTTTTACGAAGAAAACCTAGATTCCTTAGTTCTCCTCAAAATCAAAACAGTTGTACAAAATCTAAAAGAAGGTGTCATTTATGTCTGGACATTCAGAAATTATGGCAATACTGCTCAGACAAAATATAAGAAATTAAATTATATCACTGTAAACAAACAAAAATAAATAATTGCAATAAAATACATTTAAAAATACATTTATTCTTTCTTGCTTATTATTCAACCTGAAACTCATAAAAAGAATAATTGTATTTTACACTAGCTGTGCCTTTTCAAACATGCTTTCAACAACATTAGTCAGAGCACAGCTATGGAAACACTGATACACCAATCCAAATCCCCCTGCTCCCACATAGTGCAGGACATAGAGGTAGCATCTTACAAAATAAGCACCTGTGTCCCTATTTTAAAGTCTTTGGGCTGTCTGATATATACATAATCGCACAACCTCAAATTTCTGTATATGAAATGAAGGTATGTATATATTACTCAGATAACAGGTGCTTTGTAGATTAAATCTGTACGCTGAAAACAGCATATTTTTAAACCTTTCTGTCTCAGATTTCAGGGCAAGATTAGGTAAGCAGAATTAGATCTTCACTCAGCAATTATTTTTACAAAATTAAAAATTACCCATAGAATACACCTGCAATATTGAAAAAAAAAAAGAAGGAACATAATTCTGGAAACTGCTGGCCTAGTTATTTTATTTCAATGCTTTAGCAATATCAGAAATGTTTTACTTAGGGAAGTAGGAGGGAGGGAAGTGAAAAGAGGGGAGGAGAATAAAGTTACAATCTCTGTTGTATTTTAATGTCTTTCTTTCAAATTAAATCATGAAAAATAAGCAGGCTGAGTATTCTTAAAACATAGATTATTGAACCCACAGATTGTAACTACTTCAAAGAAGTCATCATAATATACCACAGAAATATCTAGACAGTGTTTTTATACGTATGAATTGTTAACCCTAATGTACTGTCAAAAGTATTCTATCATGACAGAGCAGAAACCATGCATAAGAGCAAGATGTATGTGCTAAATATTTTTATTACATTTTTTTCTGGAAAAAAAAATCATTTTGACTACATCACAGCTATGTTTCTACACAGTCAAATGAATGAAATTATTTTTCAGTGTGCCTATTAGCATGCGAGAATGCTGAAGACTCCTTAAGTGCACTTTCTATGTTAAAGGAAGTTGTTAAATTGCAAGATTTTAAAGTCTTAGAAGCATCAAACTTCCAAATACATTTCTAGTTCTATGAATTAGAAATTAGCCACATATTTTTGCTTATATCACGATAAGCAAGGAATAGTATTCCCTGGAACATACTTTCTTCTCCACATCTGAATACACAGCATATCTTTATGATCAGTTATAAATCCCTGATGTCTGTTTATACAAAATACATTAAGCAATCCTGTCACAATAAAGTAAACTACAGAGCACACTGCAGATCCAAACATTCAGCACATCAACTTTAGCATAACATTGCATCATATCTCCTTCTGGAAAACAAACCAACCTGTCATTTGAAAAAAAAAAAAAAAATCTTTTCAGTTTATATTTTATAGAACCAATATCCTGTCTCTGCACCAGGGACAGCCTCCGTTAAGCATTTAAGTGCTATCAATGAAAAGTAACAGTTTCTCCTCCAATCCTGAACTCTCAGTGACCGTCATGGAAACTAACAATTCCCCATTCCCTATCAGGCAGCAGCATTAATAATCATCAAAACAAAACGAAACACCTTCAAGCAAATCTCTGCTTCTGATTAATCTCCATTCCAATTCATTAAATCCATAAGAGGCAACCTGCTGCCTCCTTCACGCCTTTTTAATATGAGGGTAGAAGTTGGATGTGAGGTTTTTGCTCCCCTTAAGGCTCCTTAAGGAGTGTGCCTCCTGTGGGAAGGAGCCAGCTATCCGGGAGCCTCCTTCGCTGCTTCACTCACAGCTATTTTCTAAGGGATAATTTTTAAACAGACACACGCAGGAACACAAGCCACCACGAAACAGTGCCAGGGTTTTGTTTTTGTCTAAGGTCCTGCGAGTGTTTTTGCTCCTAACGAGGATCTCAAGTCTGAGGCTCACGGAGGGTGTCTGGATTCCTCCCCCTGCCTTACACACACACACACACACAGACACAGAGTCACTCACTGCCTTCCCTTCTCTCCTGCACAGCACATAAAACACCCCTCTTCAGCTTAACCGACCAAGGCTCAATTAGTGCAACATTCTGCACACATCTAAGCAATCAAGAGGCAGGAGTATTTAGTTCAGTCCTCCTGTGTATTGCAGAGAATCCTTTAGCTACATGTGGGGGAAAAAAAGAAAAAAGATTTCTTTACCTCAAAAAAAAAAAAAAAAGAAAGAAAAACTCACAATATAATTTACACAGCGTGGAAACGCCTACAAGGAGATGAAGTACCTGCACTGGGGAGATGTTCAGTTGTTCACTTCATCTTCCGTTGACAAGGAAACCAAACCGCACTTCATTCTCCAGGAAAACCTTCCACTGCCATCATTTGAAAATGTATTTATTTGTATATATGCATATCTATCATCATCATGATAATAATATACCATCATAAAATAAGCTGGCAAAAGAATAAAAAAGTCAAGGTGGAAAATGTGCAAAAGTATGGTCATTGCTTCGGGTTTCTGTTTTGTTATCTTTAAGGAGGAAAAAAAAAGTATTTAAAAAAATAACAACTGTATCACGCTGCAAGAAAAGTTTTACATTATAAACAGGCATCAAAAACCGAAAAGGAAGGAAAAAAGAAAAAAAAAAAAAGGAAAAAGGAAAAATAAAAAGCCCTGCTAAATACACTGAGTGTCAAAAAAAGAAACAATAACAAAAAGATTAAAATTAACATCTTGCTCTGTGGCTTGCACCAGTACTGCAAGATTACAAACTCTTTGTAAACACTGCTGTAAAATGCATTTGTAATTCCCATCTCTATATGAAAAAAAAGCCCAAAAAACACCCAAAAATAAAAGAACACCAGAGAAAATCCTCTGCAAAAAAAAAAAAGAGTTAGGAACATGCCTTTTTTCTTATCTTCAAAAAATAAGCATCATATTTCACACTGCTTTTCTGTGCCACAACAAAACCAGTTGCATATATAGACATATAGCTACTAAATGTATATCAGTTGTTGCTGGTCTGGCAAGTCTTTATTATTAATATTATCATTTTTCATTCCCAATGACTCCCGGCCCCAGCAGCATGTTTTGCACACAGTTTAGTAACCATCGCATGCTAAGAAAAAAAAAAAAAAAAAAAAAAAAAAAAAAAAAATAGATACAGACAAAAAAAAAGAAAAACTTGTCATCAGCAAAAGATCAAATCCATTTAAACAATAATCAAAGAGGAAGAAAAAAAAAAGGAAGAAGAAGAAGCAAAAAAAAGGAAAAAAAAAAAACAGGACAAAAAAGGAGGACAAGAATGTCAGCGGAAAGGTACTCACCGAGCGGGAGTAAAAGGGAGGAATAAAAATGAGAGTTACTATAAAATACAGTATGGCGGTGGAAGAAGGAATGAGGCGCTTTTTTTTTTCTTTCCTCTTTTTTTTTTTTTTTTTTCCTCTTTTTTTCCCTCCCTCTCCTCTCTAGTCTCTGCCTCCGGCAACCGCCACGTGATGCGCAGCCGGGCGGACTCGCAGGCCGGGAGGGCGCAGGCGGGGACGGGCGCGGGG
>JAWLRI010000963.1:6723022-6738623 GCA_034781795.1 Crypturellus tataupa | reverse complement strand
TCTCCTCTCCTCTCCTCTCCTCTCCTCTCCTCTCCTCTCCTCTCCTCTCCTCTCCTCTCCTCTCCTCTCCCCTCCCTGTACTTAGTCTTTCTTAACATGAAGAAGCTTGTCTTTCCAAGTAGTTAGCAATTAGATGGAGCTGAGCACTGTATTGATTGGTTTTCCACATATCAATCATCATGTTCATGATCTCATGCAAACCTGAGTTCTAGGAAACAAGTCTACTAGTACTTCCTCCTGTTGCATTGCCAGAGGTCAGCTAAAACGTTACCTGATGTATTAGTAGTAGTAGTAATAATGATAATCTAGTTTTTTTCTCCCAGATAAATCTTTTCTACTCTGCTTTAATTTGTATATGTAATGCCTCCAGAACAATTCAGTCATAAGGTAAGCCAAGGTTTTGTTCATAGTTACCATAAACATAAGAAAGAGAGAACTAGACTGCCAATTAATGATAAATAAAATAATGACATGGAAGTCTTTGTCAAGATATTACAGCTATGGGACAATGTTAGACAAACATTGGAAGTCTCAAGCCACCAGCTTTCTTAATATCTTAGCTCTCTAAGTTTTGTCATGTTTAAATTGTTGTAACATTGAAAATGGCAAAAAGTGATTTATTTCATGTTAAATCAACTTCAAGTTGATAAATATGGGAAATTATTTTACACTAAAATATATTTTAAAGACTCTTTCTTCATCTATTTTCCTGTGCATTTTATTGTTGCTGTTCTTGCTCTTTCTTACAAACTCATTGTTAATTTCCACAAAATTCTGCACCTTTTTTCCTTCTCTTACTGTGCTTTTAAAGCACTGTATTTAGCTATATAGTGAAGCTAACTGACTTCTTCTATTGCCACCTTTTCAGCTGAAACTTCTAAGTGGCCGAGCACAATGCAAGTAAAAAATCCAGTAATAAATGACAGAAATAAAAGTGAGGCAACTCTATTTAAAAAAGGGGAAATAAAGTACCTGAATGTTACACCCACTCAGTAGGGAAATGGAAGAAGAAATAGTTAGAAAATCCTTAGCACTTCTGTGCACCCTTTTAACTCCTTTTGTTAGGTTAGAAGAGTTCAAGAGGGAGGAGCTCTAAACTATTGAATTCTTTGTACTCTTCAAAGTTCGCTCTTTTTACCCCTTGAGTACTACAGTCTTTAAAAAAACCATGATCAAAGCACACAACATTCAACAGGCTTTATGTCCTCAAAATGACTTTTTTTTTTCTTCTCCCCAATGCTCTTCTTATATAAATAAACTAAAAGTGACATCTCTATTAAAGCCTAGTGAGAATTTTGTGTGGTCAAAACATCTTCCTAGTTTCAAAATTGTTACCTTTTGCTCTTTTCTTGGAAGGGTTAATTAATGAGTGCAACTTATAATGAGCATGTCTCGGTGTATGAGTTTTGTAATAAATAAGTTAGAGAACAGTGTGAGATAAGGCAGCTTATGATCAAATTCACTGGTCTGCACCATCTGCTCTGGTGCATTAATTTTCTATATGACAATTTCTCTGTGGAAAATTCAAAACATGCTTTCAGATGTATTATTTGTGGTGTATCAGACAGAATTATATGATGGCTGATGACTGACGCTTTAAGAATATGAGGGCATTGAGGGCATTGCAGAGCCTTTTTAGGCTTAATCAGACATAGCACCTAAAGGAGTGTCTTTGCAAGACAAGAGATAACTCAAGAAGCAATCAATCTTAGGTGCAGAAAGAGAGAGGAAAATGTGGCAATTTGAGAAATGGAGATGGAAGGATTTTAAAAAAAAAGTCATCTAAATCGAGAGATCTGACTTTGGTAGAAGTAATGGAAATAAACAGCTTGTTCTTCTGTGAGTCAGATAGCAGGTGCTCTGGTTGGACACTCAGAAAATGAACAAACATAATTAATATTCATCTTTCTAATTCTACGTGGTTCGTCAACTACAACACGAATCTCTGTGAAATCAGAATCTGGTTTACCAGTGAAGCATGCATTTCTCTAACCTTAACACTGTTTTTTTTCTTGCCTTCATCTATATCAGTCTTTGGAGATACGAATGAGATGCAAGCTACAAACAATGCCCTTCCTTACATTATTTTGAATCCTGAATATTGTTTTTCTTATATTATGAGAGAAAGATGTACGAGAAAAAATGTGTATGTACTTATATAATTGTTCTTTACCATAATGCTTGTGCTCTCTGAGGTATGATAAGATTGCACAGGCGATACTTATTCAGACGTTTCCTGAAAAAAAATGAATTTTGTTATTATCATTTCACTGTTTCTTTTGGCACACAAGATATACATATATCCATACATATATACAGCTGTATCACATAGCTTTTTTTTTTTTTTTTTCACCTCTCAACTCCTTCCCGCCATACTGGTTACTAACAAGCACTAACATTGGTTAGGTAATCAGATCTGACATGATCACAGTCTATAGCAGGTTGCTGGAGGCTAGAGGATTTTTGTTTATCCTGTTTTATTCACATTGCCCTAGAGAGAACTGAAAACATCACATAAGTACACTGGACAAAACACAGGTAAAGACACTCCTTCAAAATAAAATTCAAGCACATAAAACAACACAATTTTGATTTTTTTTTAATTTTACTGTTTTGTGGAAAAGACAATTCACCATAGATAGATGTCTGTCTATGATCCCATCTGCCATTGTATAAATGCAGGGAAATTCCATGCACAGGGGAAGATTTACTCTCAGCAGGTTAGCTGAGATCAGTAATTTTGAAAATATGTACTGACATGCTAAGCAACATTTACAACATATTTTTTTCTATCTCTAACTTTCATCCGGACTATGGCGGTCTCTTTTTTGCAATCACAGTAGATTTTCTACGTCTCCCAAATATGAAGGTTTCCAAAATACCATGTTCTAGAATAACACTGTTGTTCCTCTGAGGTCAGTCATTAGCCTCTGACAACACCTAGCACAGCAGTAAGATTTCTTGCGCCTTTCTCAGTGCAGCCATACAAAGATTATCTGAATCTTGCTTTTGGCTCTTTCACACAGGTATCTCTGTGCAGGGCTGCAGCTCTTCAGTGCCTTGCAACTTGTAAATGACTCATGTAGCACACTCCCTTCCCTCCAGCCAACATGAAGAAAGCCTAGAAAACCTGTGCTTGGGAATGATCCTTCTGGTTTACATCACAAATTTCTTCTATTACAGGATATTGCCCACAGGCACAATCCACCTTTAAATATATAGTCATCATGAAACATCAAAATACAGCTTTGCTTAACAGAAGTTAAATACTTAAAATTTTTACAATTCCAAGCCCAAATCTCTCAAGTTATCCTTCAAGGCTTTTCAATTTCTTCTCCCTGCCTTTTTTTTTTTTTTTTTTTTTGCAGGGGAGTGGATATCAATAAATGTCAGTTATTGTGCTTGATGCACTTCCATGTTATAAGCAAACAGAAACACAATATGCAAAGTCTTCTATACAAATCCTATTATCACTTATGAGATTAAAGCAGCATTTTCATCACAAATGGTATTGGAAATTATCAAGGTTCTTCAAATATGCAAGCCCCTTTAGGTAGGTAACTACCGCAAAGACTACCAATGTTCAATTCTATCTATCTTCTGTTTTAGCTACAATCTCTCAAATTATCGCCTCTTCCTCTGCAAATAAAGAAGAAATCTGTAAATTTGCAATGTGCAGTTTAATTTTAAAAATATTTCTTAAAAATATATCTATCAACAAAATGCTGCAGTGACCATGAGATGCTGAAGTTCAGGATCTTGAGAGAAGGGAGCAGGACAAAGAACAGAATCATAACTTTGGCCTTCAGGAGGGTAGGTTTTTGTCAGGAAGCTGTCTGGAAGAATCCCATGGCATAGAGTCTTCGAAGGAAGAGGAGTCCAAGAAAGTTGGTTAATATTCAGATGTCACCTTCCCCAAGCTCAAGAACAGTCCATTCCAATGAACAAGAAGTTAGGTAAAGTGGGGCAGATCTGCATGGATGAAAAAGCTTCTCCTGGAAAAATTCAAATGTAAAAAGAGATAACAAGGAGAGTAAGAAGGGCTTCTATAAATGCATTAGTAATTAGTAAAACATAGTAACAAAAGGAAGAATAGGGGAAATGTGGGCCAGATGCTTAATTGATCCAGGTGCCCTGGTGACAGAGCATACAGAAAATGCAGAAGTATTGAATACTGCCTTCGCCTCAGTCAGAGATCACTAAGCAACCTAGGTATCCACAAGTCTGTGGACTCTCATGGAGTACACCCACAAGTGCTGAGGGAGCTGGCAGACACCACTGCTAATCTACTCTCAATCATATTTGAAAGGACATGGAGAATGAGTGAGGTGCCTGAGGACTGAAGGACTGGAAGAAAGCTAATGTCACTCCAGTCTTCAAAAAGGATGAGAAGGAGGACCCAGAGAACCAAGAGTGGTTCCCATGAAACCTATGATCATAGCCTGTTTGGATAATAACAAAGCTTTCACTTCTTTGTTAAAATATACCTAAGAGCACAGGCTTGTGTTCACCCTATGGCATTTAGACCTATAATGACAACCAAAGAAAAGACATGCTTAGTTACCTTCTAATGACATTTGAGTATGCTTTTTTTGGCATGTATCATGCAAGACACAAGCCATCTCAGAAGAAATATATCTGTTAAAAATGAATTGGAATAGCTTTATACCCTTCATTTTACTACACCAATTGAGTAGATTTAGCATTTTTTTATTATTATTATTTTTTCCACATATCAAACCTATAAGAGAAACATTTCTCATGTTCTCTGAAAGAGAGTATTCTGTACTAAATGGGCTTAAAGCACAACTGGAAATCTTGTTACATAAAATACTAAATCATATCAAGGAAATAATAGTTGTGAATCAAATGAGTGAATGCTCTCTGCACCTTACAACTGTTGGTACATGCACCCATTATGCCCATTGCTGGCACAAAGGAGGAACAGTTCTCTTTTTAGTGAAGGCTCAAGAAATATATTTCTATAAGAAATTATACAGTGCTAGAGAAAGTTTACAGTTCAAGCACCTATAAGTCTTATCCTCAGCACTCTTTGATCCAAGCATGTACTTTCAAGCATGCACTTCCCTAAAGACTCTTAAAAACAGTTTGGGAATTATCATGAGCCAGAGGCCATGATTCTTAATGCACAATTTGGATGCTTGGGATGCTGACATGCAGGTTGAAGCAGAGGAGACTTCAGCAGAATGATCAGAGTTGTTTGTCTTCAGTGCCAGAGAATGGCACTTTTAATGGAAAAATATTGCTGTAGCCAGAGAGGCTGGCTGGAATTTACCTAATATTGGCAAAGATTAGTTCCTGAAGAGTAACTGGAAGAAATAAAGGGGGAATGGACTGTCCCTCCTCTACTGCTTACCCAGAATAAGGATGGCAGATATGTTACACTGGACTCTGTTCCAATGTGGTGACTATATTGTTAAAAGAAATTCAGTTTTTAAAATCCCAAATGAAATGTCATATCCTGAGGGAACATCATTATGCATTCTTTGTTTTCCAGATTATAAGTTCTTATAGCATCTTCTTTAGATGGGATTCTTTAAATAAAAGAATAAAAGACAATATAAAATATATACCAGGTCATCAAGTATTGCACACCGGTGCTCACATCCCAAATATAAGGATACCCAAACACCCTTTGTAATTTAATTACTAATGGCAGCATAATATTCATTGATTGTGAATCATCTGAAATCACATTTCATTAGTAAAAGTGGTAAGTATCTGAAAATGTTAATAGACAACCTTAGCTAAATTTAAATTCTATTAGAATATACACAGGGACAAGGACAAAACATTAGAGGTTATTCCTAGAGAAGATATTGTTCTTCCATAAAACTTAATTTAAAGAAAAGTCCTTCCTCCAGTGGCTATAGAAAGTCTAAACATGTAACGTTTTCCCAACAAGAGACCTGCTTGGTTAAGAAAGGGTGTTTATCAGAAAATTCTGGGAGTTATAAGTAGAACATTTTTTTTTTTCATTTCTTAAGGTTCACAGAGGAAATAAAACTAAAATAGGGAGAGGATAAAAAGAGGAATTCAGGAAAAAAAAGAGAAAAAGAAAGATTGTCTGTCTTCTGAAAGAAGATTGTGAAGATTGTCAAATGTAATATGGTTGATAATAGAAATATTTTGCTAAAAATACTTATTCATTAATAACTTCTAGCATTGTAATTAGAATGTAAGAATACATATAATTAGTACAACAAATAAATCTGTGAAGTGTACATATGATGCTCATTGTCACAGCAAAATAACATTTCCATTCCCTGTTTACACATTTTAACTGTCTGCATCTAAGAATCATATTCTGTGATTCTAGTGTTAAAATCTTCCAATTGTAAAAAATCAATATATTTTTACAACATTCATGGAAGGGATTCATTTTGAATACAAGCAGCACATGCATTTTGTATTTGTCCATTTTCTTTTGATAATTTGAAATAATATACGATTTGAAATAATATACATGCTACACCAACCGAAGCATAACATATCAATTAAATAATTTAAATTTGTAGTAATTCAAGGTTCTTAAAATAACGGGAATCTCAGCCTTGCAAGCGTACATTTTAGTGATTTTCACACTACCAGCAGAACTGATTCACAGTAAATGCTTTTGTGCACAAATTTTCAGCAAAGTTTTCCAACTTAGCAGAAATCCTTTTTGGCTGCACTGCCACTTCAAGCTTTGGTAGGATTTTTTACAGCATTGATTATCATTACCTTTCTAAAGCTAAAAATACTGATGCAGCTGTGTCAATATGTAAGTTAAGTTCCCTGCCTTGAAAAGAGCTTCAGGAAGAAATAATGATGAGGGAGAGGGATAAGCAAGTGAACAAAGATTTGTTATTGTCCATTTTGTTTATCCCTCATTTTTTTATTCAATTCTCTTTCTTTGAGGGCAAGAACTTAAGGAATTAGGCTGCCAATATTCTTGCCGTTGGTCAGCAGTGAGGACAGTGTGCAAAATGATAAGAGTCAATAATTATCTATCATCTCAACAACTTCTAATTAGTGTAGCAGTATGTCATTGAATTTGCAAATGAAAGGGTAAAAGAAATTCCCTTTCATTTCATTTGTGAAACTGTAACTTCTTACCATGCCCTCCTTACTTGACAGTTGAATTCCTTAAAATATTTAGATTTGCTTTTGTAATCTATTTAAAGACTAAATCTATTCAAAGACTTTATTTTTATAGGTCATCTAGAATAGGCAATGCTGCACTGTTCTTTGTTTTCTAATGAACTTGGTCTAGAAAATTTGTTGGACTCTCAAGGATTTTAAGAACTATAACATTTAGTTAAGACTGTGCATAGATAAATGTAATATGTACCACACAGAATACACTGAAAATATTAAATACATACACAGCTTACCTTATTATGCCAGAAAGCTCTTTTTGCGTTGGCATGCTTTATGGGAAATTCTTTTGGAATAAAATGAAAATGTAGGGGAGGTTAATAGAAGCCAGGTAAAACCTGTACTTTCCCTCCGGGAAAGGAATGTAACAAACAATACTCTGCTATGTATTTTACATTTTGAAATCTTAGCTGTCTGGGAAACACTACATTGATAGTGGGAGCAAGTAAAGGTAAGATTGCATGAGGTATAGACAGTGCCTTTAAACACAGATGACTTTAGAGTTCTAGCCTTATGAGGTGCTGGACATATCCTGCTAAGTATTTTACCTCTGCAAGGGTGCATAAACAAAAAAGATTTTTCAGCTAGACAGTTAATTCTTACTGGAGTCTCTCTAGATTTTTCTGTAGGATTACATAATTGGATCATCGATTGCACATAGCGCTACAAAAATATTTTTCTTTCGATGATGTCAGGGACGTTCTCTACGCTTGGAAACCCTTCCCATAAGTGTTAACATTACAGTTCTTTGGGTGAAATCACTCAGCTGAGGTAACGTAATGACAAAGCAGAGCAGAGAATAAGGTGTCACATCTGACATTTCGCTAGACCAAATGTGCTGTCAAAATATGGAACTTAATCCTTGAGATTATTACTTAAAAATTCAGAACTCAGGATTTAGGTTTAGTAAAAGACAAACTATGTAATTATTAGAAAATGCAGTGGTCCAAATCAAAGTGTTTGGACTTCAGGTGAGTGCTTTATAGCACTGATTCAAAAGAGAATGCTTTTCAGAAAAGGGGCCAAAACTTGACTGGCATAATTTTAAAGATATGATGCCAGGACTAGATAGAAGTTTCAAAAAAATGCTTATTTAGTTTTTATATTTTATTTTGTTTTGTATTTTTGACAGTGTCTAGAGTGGAAATAAAATGTCAGAGTCAGTAAACCTCAGTATACCTTTGAGAGATGGATATAGATTGCTTAAATTTTGCTGTGTGAACTTTGTTATGATGTTTTGAATCTGTGATAAATGGCATATGGACTTAAAAAGCTGAAATAGAATGTTTTGAAATGTGATGTCTTATAATAACGCTAGACCATATGAATAAATACTTTCAACTACTTTTCAGAGCATTTACTTTGATGAAACTTTATAACAATTGAACATCACTAAAACACAAAGAAAAAAAGATTATTGTTTTTGCAAAATGTGAAGTTGAATATTTGACTATACTGTGTTATGAAAAAAATTTATAGAATAAGTTTTGCATAACAATAGAGTTATTTTGTATTTGATCTGGTATTAATTTGGGCAGAATGGATTGTTCTATTCAACCAAATGGCTTCTTTCCTGGTAGGAACATAATCTATTAAATCTACCTAAAATATTTATTACCTTCTATGCAAACTTCCCTTTTACAACTGATTAATTTATAATATACTACTAATTCTTAGATCTTGGTATTCATGGTGATATTACTGGACTTAAAAGGAGAAAATATTAAGAGAGAAGTTGAACCGTGAGAGTCATTTTTTTTAAGGAGGTGAGGGGAGATGTTTCTCCTTATAGATGTGGACTTAATATTGAGCTTCATAAGTGAATATTTAATTGTCTAAATAAATACAGTGGTTATTACTGCCAAATACCTATGTGTTCATTCCTTTCACTAATTTCTGGCAGAAATGAGCTTGAATCAGTACGTGAAACTAGAGTTGCATATTCTTGTCCAAAACTGTTTTTTGCACGTAGAAAAATGAAATGGTATAAATACTATCTTGAAATTACATGTTCTACTTTTTTCTTTTTTATTTATTTTAGAGAAAACTGAGATTCTCGTTATATTTCTTTCCTCTCTTTTATTCAAGGACTGAACTATAATAAAATAAAACTTGCATGAGCAAGGTTAATTTCATCATTGTGTACTATTTTCTTTTTGTATTATTTCTCGTTTTTAGAGGTAAGCTAATGTCTGTAGAAGCACACAGATAGTGATCAAGAACAATTAAGGTTTTTTGACCTAAAATGCTGGAGGTTGATTTAGGTTCTTTGTACCTTTCACTTTAATAGATGGCTCAGTTTATCAATACACAAATAGCAGGAAGTAAAAGAGAGTAAGATAAAAACCAGACAAAGACAAGTTGCTGAAAAATAAAGAACAAAGAACTGGAGGAGAGACTTTAGAAGATTATTTTTTTTCAGTTGGAAGTAAAAACACAAGTTCTTACATTGCTGAGGGCAAAACAGGATTTAATATGACCCTCTTATAAAATATTTTCCTAGAACACAGTGTCCTTGAATAGTTGTGATTAAAAATCATTAGTTATTATATTTAGCTTGTGAATGGAACTTATGTTAACATCAAGTGATTTAGAAAAACAATACTCTTGCATACAATCACTTCAAAGAAACTGAGGGCTACAAAGAATGTTTTTAAGAGGAATGATGGGGTTTGGATTCTCAAAATAAACCTATAGTGGAATTGGATGGACACTTCTTGAAAAAATGTTCCTTATTGAAGAGAACCAAAATAACATAGTGCTGTTAACATTTCATAAACTTAATACTATTTCCAAAAAGTCACATCCATAAAGGGGGAGCCTATCAGGAAAAAAAGGGTGACTTTACCATGGAAATGCTTTTGCATAAGAAAAAAAAATACTGAATCACAGTTGAACAGTTTTTGTCTTTTTTTTCACAGTAGGAAACTGTTGCAGAGGAACACTACTATTCAGTCTCTAATAACAAGAAATCCTGAACTTCTGAGTCCTGCTACACCTTCACATTTTGTCCCTCTGCCTTACAAATCTATGAAGTTTCTATTCATTTCATCATTAATACTTCACATTTCTAAAGTGCCTAACATTATGATATGTGGAGACCTGCATCAGGAACATCAGAATGGATTGTCTTGTTAGTAAGTAACCAACTTCAAGGATGGCAGTGCAGAGGATCTTTCAGCAAGTTCTGTCAGCAAACAAAGAAAAAAAGAGCAACTATACAACTGCTTCTAAAAGTTGGCGTAATCCTTTAGGTTATTGGCTGTTCTTCTCACACTTGTAGACAAATAATGTACTATATCCAGATGATTTGCTATAAGTATGTATGCTGATGCTTTAATAAATGTCTCCTGGCCCACTGCCTTGAGACCCTCCTTTTTAAGCCCATAATGATATCTGAGGGCAAGAAAGTGTCAAATAAATTAAAACTGTGAAAGGCCCAGGCAAATCAAAGAGTTTAAGTAACATGATTCATACACCCAATCTAAAGAGATTGTCTCTCAAGGAATAACTCAAATTGCTCGAGAAATGGGAAATTAGAGAAAAACTAGGCCTAACAGAATTTATGGCATTACAGAAGCTTGCCTGAGGTGAGAGACAGTTACCACTTGCAGGGCGGTTGGTATATGCAGAATCTACTTCTCCACGATTGCCTTGGCAACACAATCTGCCCTCCTAGCACATACTAATAAGGGTAAATGAAGAGTGGAGCAGAATGGAAACACCATGGCCAAACTTTGTTGGCTTCCCTACGAAGGCGGTAATCTGATGGTGTCATGCAGACGAGTGGAGGGTGGAGTGGAGTGAAGATACCGCGGCCAAACTTTGTTGTATTCCCTGTGGAGAGGACAGCCTGGTCATATTATGCAGCTGATTAGCCACACAGTCTAACAATGGTGGCAGATCAGTTCCTTCTGATGGACTTTGAATCTCATTATAATACCAATACCGAACTCCATCCCAGAAGTTACCCGTTTCCAAGGAACAACCACTTCTCACTGAGCATGTGCTCTAGATTTTGGATTAAAGCGGGAGACCTTTTGAACCAATCAATAACGAAAGTAAGTATGACTAGAATCACTTAAGCTCCATCTAAATATAAAAGAAAATATATAAAAGGTGAACTAAGGAGGGAGATAGAAGGAAGAAGGAACTAAGGAAGTAGGAAGAGGAACTAAGGAAGAAGGAAGAGGAGAGAGGGAAGACTCCATTGTAACTTCTGGATCAGTCGACAGGTTGAACCCCTTTCCTCCCCTCAGGTCAGGACTGAAAGCCCCCTCCCATCTTCTTGGTGAGTGATGATTGCACATTTGTATGCTAGGCACTACCTAATAACCCCACGCTGTAGTAGAGAATTTCCTGTACTGGCATCCAAAACCTGTTTTCTAAATGTTGCATTTGAATAAATTGTTCTATTCATGAACTTGACTACTTGTTAGGAAGGCAATTGGACCTACAGTTGACAGGTTGTTCATGAACCCAATACTGTCAAAGTCAGGCCTATAGGTTGATCATACTGTTTGTGAACTTGGTTTGTTGTTTGGAAGGTGATCAGACCTACAGTTGACAGACTGTTTGTGAATCCAGTACTACCAGAGCTGGGCGTATAGTTACCACAGTATTTGATATCGCTATTAAGAGATGAGTCCAGCCGCCCTGCCGTTTCTCTAACCTTTGAAGATCGGCTGGAATGCAAGGGGATTCATTCATCTCTTGCCAAATTTGCTACTCCCATCAAACTGCAACACTATGTCATCTCTTTCTGAATTAAATGTGTGGTCTGGTGTATTTGCAGCTGTAGAGTGTTGGATGTGGACATCCAGTAGTTTAGTCTCACTGTAAATATTGTCTTGTTAGATCATGTAAGCCCTCCTGCCTATTCTGCTTCTCCAGACTCCATTTGCTCTGGTTCTTTGGCACATATCTTCTTCCAGAATCTTTACTTAGTAATTCGTTATTTAGTCCCCTCAGTTAGCACGGTGCCCTCAGCCATTCCTAGGATAAGACATAGTGAAAACACTGATGTCTATTTCTCCTGCATGAGATAAGAGGACAAAGTGGAGGAGATAGTGGGAAGATGGGATCTTTGCTTCTCAGAAGTTGGGGCTATCATTACAGAGCATGAAAATGAACTGCCTGCTCACTCACAGCTCCCAGAGCTTTACAACCAGAACATCTTAGTTCTAATGCTTAAGAAATCCTTTAGCTCTTTATTTAGGACCATGTGGCCTTGGAAATTCTGTGTGAATATTTTTGGTGTTGCTTCACAAACAACGGCATCTCAGCTGTTGGCTACGATATTTCAACTTGCTCATTGTAAAACTGATGATGTACTGAATAATATCCAAAGAGACACTAGTTTAATGTACTGCAAGTCAGCATAATGCTATTTTTTGCTATTCAGATTACAAATAACATGGAGTGTAAGGAGGATGGAGGATAAAAATGTGAAATTAAGTGATCTTGATTAATAGAACTTATCTAAACATCTACTATACATGAATAGAACTTATCTCAACATCTATTATACTTTATACTTTTTTTCTTTCTTTTAGCAAACCTGACCCATTATCTGGTATCTTCATTTGATAAAAAAATCAATTCAGTGGGAGCAATAGCACAAAATGTCAAAGCAATATTTGGACCAAGAATGCAAGATTTTAACAAATGTTGATTATAAATGCAAAATAAATATTTAAATTAATTTGACATAAATGGCCCATGTTAAACAGATGTTGTTATAAAACAAGAAAATGCAAGAAGGAAAAACATCCTGAAAATTAATTGAAATACGCATAATGAACCAAGGAAGCTTAGAAGAAATCCCCCTAGCTCATTCACAAAGAACAAAGAAAATAGTTTTTACCAGGTATGTCAGCTGTGTTTTGTACACTTGTTAATTATCTGGTTTTACAAATGCAAAGATTAACAGTTGTATTTTTCAAAAGTTCTGATAAAGTCAGAATAATCTCTTCACAATATATTCCTTTCTGACTTTCCTTATGAATGTTTGTTTTTCTTTTTTATTTTTGTTTCATTTACTGACAGTGAAGGTGATGGAGCACTGGAACAGGTTGCCAAGAGAGGTTGTTGAATCTCCTTTTCTGGAGATTTTCAAAACCTGCCTTGATGCAGTCCTGTGCCACGTGCTCTAGGTGACCCTACATGCAGGGGGGTTGGACTAGATGATCTCTAGAGGTCCCTTCCAGCCTTAATGATTCTATGATTCTTTGATTTTAATTCTGGGAAAGGACCTAAGACCATGGCCACACAACTGGTAAAGTGTGCTTCTACACCACAATCTACTGCCATTAATTTTTTTTGAGCTATGTCAGGGCTGTGGGGAAAGATTCTGAGGTTCAACAGAGAGATCTCATTTTGCAAAAACACTCTTGGGGATTGCACTAAAAATTTTCGGTTTGGGGAAACCGATAATTTTGTTCCCACAATTCTGTGCCTAAAATTAGTAAGACTCTAAAGACAAAATTATTTTATTATATTTCTTTCTTCTTTCTTTCATCTGTTAAATAGTCTGTGACAGGCATATCCAAGCTTTCCCAACAGAAACATATTTCCTCGCATGGCAACATTTCATAACAAATAAAAAAAGTGAAAAATTCTCACATCAGTGCTTCTAGACATTTCAGTGTACTTGCTCACTGAGGAAGACAGCAGGAATAAACATTGCTATGTTATAAATTCCTTTTTGAAGTAATGGACAGCAGGAAGTTTCAGTTCAGTTACATTGTCTGCAAACAGATCTGGAAAATACAGGTCTATTCTTAAATTATATATTTTTTTAGAAGTCTAAACCTTCTAAAGATTATAAAGTTTCATTGTGGCTGAAATCTGAACACTTAAGTGTTATCAGTTATGTCAATGAACATTTTTATATCTTCAAGCCTTAGGAAATGAATTACTAGATTCATTCATATTGTAAACACACTTGAGACAAAGCATAGGACAATTACATTCTTTCTATGGTTTTCCAGAATAAACTTTGGTACCTCTCTGTGAATTAGTTACACTGAGATACTGTTTTTGTTTTGTTTTGCTTTTAATAATCTTATTTTGGTGAAGATAAATTGAACTGCAACTTTTATAGACTAATCCATGTCACTTAAGATGTAATGTCATTTAAGACATGGATTAGTACATAATTAGCTTTGAATAAAAGCAAATCTAGAATCACAAAGCACTATATATTTATTCCAGTATTTTCAGGTGAAGAGAATTGAGTTCACACAGATAAGCTTTTTCTTGTGATTATTTCACATTCCTCCCATTTGACAGAAAGCATTTTTTCTGCCCAGTTTTAGTTTGTTGATCTTCTTTACTGTCTCTGCAAGACTTTAAGAATGAAAAAAAAATGAAAAGAATGTCCATGTTGCACCAAATCAAAGGGCCACTTAGGGTATTATATGTGAGAGTGATTAAAGGCAGATGCAAAGGAAAGGGTGTAAGATTACAAGATACTTTTTCCTATAGCAATCTTTCGTCTTTTTACAGATGCTTTGCGTCTGTTTAATAGTCTTCAACAGATTTCAATGACTTCATTTAGTCTCATTCTGAGATTATGAAAACTTCTAACATATATAACATCTTTTCACAACATTTTCTATAGCTTAGCTATCGTCAGTTGCATGAAGGACCATGTCCTGGTATTTTAAATATATATATATATATCTATGTATGTATAAATATGTGCATATTTATATATATATGCATCCTTAGGGTATCCGTATCAAGGATTACCAGGAAAAATGTCTACGAATTTAGACTTGGTGAAATTTGGGGTGAGTAAGAGTGTAAGAAAGTGCAATGGAAGTTTTCAGAGTACTTCAATCTGTGTTTTACAAAACTATTTACATGGAATGCATTGGCGGTTTTGATTTTTATTATGGATACTACTTGATTACATTCCTAGAATTTATTTGGGGATTATTAAACCTAAATTAATTATCTTTCTTCCTCTTCCCATCATAAAAAGCTGAGTATACACCTGCCTAGTGATGCTCTTAAGTCTTTCATGATCTCCTTTTCCAGGTGGGTATCTGTCATTCTAACTTGTTCATTTCCTCTATCTAATCTTAGTGTTAGTCATGGAAGATGTAAATGAAAGAATTGTTCTTTTGTGAGTGTCCCCATTTCTGAATATGTTTGTTTCTGGACCAGCTTAGTGTTGCTTTTCATACAGATTCTGCTGTCTTTCAAAACTGATGACATGTGATTTTAAGAAATCCTTGAACAGTTCTCTTTCTTAGCTTAAAAAATAGTTTTGCAGCCTCTGGGAAGTTCTCCCATTTGTCCAGAATGCACTCCATAACTTGAAGAAAATGTGTCTTTTGGACTTTTAAGGTATAATGCTTTTACTTCTCTAGATCTTTGGAAAGTATTGGAAATAAGATTATCTTCAGATAGGGTAGACACATTTAGATTA
>JAWLRI010000963.1:6712292-6722922 GCA_034781795.1 Crypturellus tataupa | reverse complement strand
TTACAAAATTAATTTCTAAATTAAGTAGAAGTTCATTTTTTCTTCTTTTGAATATGAAACCTGAAGGCTACTAATATGCAAATCAAAAGCCAAGAACCAAGGCTAACCTTATATTTTAACTTGGGGATATTTTTAAGATTTATGTCAGACACCAGAGGAGGATTACCTCAGAATACATGAATGGATTTGATTTATTTAGCTTAATATTGGTAAGCCACTTTGCTCTGATCTGCTGCAGCAGAAAGGCAGTCTGTATGCAGGGCACTGGTAGGTCTCTTACTGAATCCCAGAAGATTTTCTTCTGTTTCCAGGTTTGCATGGCAAGCTGCTTATCTGGGTATCTCAGGTTTCCCTAGCTATAAGATAGAACTAATAATACTGGAGATAGCAAAGCTGTTTTAACGAATAATAATTTCTCCAGAAATGTACAGATTCATATGATCTAAACTTCTCAAAAGTATGGGAAGAATTCAGCTAAGTCTCAGCCAAAATTGTGTGGAAATAATGTTTTACATTATAGAAAACAAAATAATATAAGGCAGCAATTAATTACAGTTAAAAATAAAGGAGGCATAACAGGTCTGAATTTACAATAAACATGTATTTCAGTTTAACACAAAGTTTAATTGGCAATGCTTTGTTTTGCTGTTTGAGATCACTGACCTCTTTTTCTCTTGATTTTTGGTTCAGCAACTAGATAAAAACTTTATTTATTCACTCAATTTTACTTAAATTATTTTGCAAAGAAGTTAAATAATGAGATTTGCTACTAAAAAAAGAAAGAAAGAAAGATATTACATGCATTTGTCTGAACTGGAACAGAGAATGACATGAACGAAAGAGATCTGAGAATATAATGTCCCTGTCTTAGACTTTTTGATAGCAGTAGGACATTTCAGTATAGAAGACCCTCAAGGCTCAAATAGTTTTTTAAAATTTAGCAGAAGCTTATTTGAAAAAAGGTTAGTTAAGAACCAGAAAGCAGGATGTTTAGGAATATTAGGTCCATTTTTAAGAATGAGAGTTTGCCTTTCAGGCATAAAGAAGAGTTTGCCTTCAGACTTTCAAGATCCCCACTTAGGAAGTAAGGGGTAAAATGGTAGCCCAAGGGAGAAATAAGAATAGCTATTCACTGAATAATAACTTGCAATGCATTGTTATGTTGTCTTGTTTTGTCTTTATTCCTAGATTCTCACTTATCAGGTTCAATGCAGTAGCATTTGCAGAGATTAAAATGAGTTATTAAAGAAATAACATTACATGAGCTAAATCCTGAAAATCCATTTCAATTTCTTTATCCAGGTAAAATTTCTACACTAGCATGATTTTTATACTATATCTGTACTTTGCCCGTCATATCTGTTGATAATGACTTTTGGTATCTTTGGAGTTGCCATTATTCTAGAAGTATGTATAACTCATTAGGGATCTTTAAATTGTTGTATTGCTTTTTATCTTGCAGCTTAACTTAAAAATTGTTAGAATATGTTCAGTTATTTACTTTTATCCAGCAAGGGAAAAATTTCATACACAAAGTAGAGTATTCTTGTATGTCAATTTCTTTGGAGAATCACAGATTTCCATTCTTCTGATTTTCTCTTCCAATGAAATGTTGTTGGGTTTTTTGTTGTTGTTGTTTTTGTTTGTTTGTTTTGTTTTACTTAAAGTGATCTCTACAGTAAGGTAGTTAGGACTTGAATATTTCTGTATGTGGCAACAGCAAATATTTCCCACAACCTTCTTTCGAGACTTAAGTTCATGTAATACATTGCTGAATATTTGCAAGAGGGTAGTAGCTCTGAGTAATCACTGCAAATCAGTTGATAACTTTGTACAGTGAGTTCTTGAAGACATAAATTGAACACCATCAAAGTGTGAACACCATCAAAGAATGAACTTACTGCATATAACTGGAATATCCATTTCTAGGGATAGTTATGATGACAAAATAATAAAATGTAAATTGATAGAGACTTCATTTCAGTGTTAGATTACAAAGAAAAACAGTGTCATGTGAAATCTATGAAGACAATGTTATAATAGCAAAGCAATTTTTGTGTAAGTATACTGAATTCATATTGTAATCACTGACAATTTCTGAAACATAGAAACTAGTTACCTTGTTTGGCTGAAATACAAGAAGAACTGCAGAATAGGTAATCAAGGTCTTATATAACCTTACTTCTTAAAAAAAAAAAAACATGAGAAGATCCCCAAACTACTTTCCGTAATTTGTTTTTTTTCCTGTTAACACAGAAAAATGGAAAATAAAAAATATATATGTAGTATAAAAATGAATTAAAAATAAACATATTTTAAAAATACCACCTTATATTGAAAATGCTTCTTTTTCTTGGTCTGATTTTTACTGAGACTTTGTACATCATTGACAGGAGGAAATACGTATTTTATTATTTCAAGTCTTGAAAAAACAAAAAGCGGTTCAGCAGTGAGAATGAGATTCTTTTGAATACAAGTGATGTATTTTCTAGAAGGAGTGAAACCCATAACTCCTATTGCCTAAAAGTTAGAAAGTTATTACATTTGAATGTCAGTCAAGAGATATTTCTTAAAAACTGTAATTCTGAGGAACAATATTATCAGTTCATATTCTGAGAAATCATTCTGTCAAATGCTAAAGGAGGAGATAAATAACTTTCCAGGAAAAGACTTCCCAAACACACAAATAACTTGAGAACTTCTCTATCATACTAAAAAGGTATGTGCTCTGCTTTCAGAATAGAAAAAAAACTCACACTTATCTAATATTTCAAGAATCTTTAGAGCTCTGGAACATTTTATTTTCTTTTATGCTATTATTTAAATAATACATTTTACACAGCTGCTACACAGTCAGAAAAAAGTAAGACAGAACAAAACAGATGAATATAATGAATCCTTTTTTTTTTCTCTGTATTCTTTTAATTTAGGTTAAGAATGGAAAATGGTATCTTTTACATTATTTGCAACTAGAAAATGCCCTAAATGGGAATTCTAGACCTGATTTCCCACTGATTGTCAGAAATTTGAATTAAGAGTTGAATCTGTTGACTGTTTCCTCTGTTACTAATATAGGTGTATCTGGTTCAACCATTATTTGGCATCTATCGCAGGTGACAGTGTTAAAATACTTTAAATTCCACATTCCTTCTTATTTCTATTCTATTAATGTATATTTTTAAAACTTATAATTCCTTTTAGATTTAGTCATTTTAATGGTAATTTTAAAATGATAGTATAATTGTTGATATAGTAGGTTGTTGTACATGGATTGATGATAAATCAGCTGCTAAGTTATATTCATCCAAAGGTACTGAGTACTACATGCATTTTTTGTGTACTAAGAAAGGATAAAAATATATGCCAAACACCAAAGTGCTCTCAGGTTGGTAATACTAAAAATGCTGATATCTTAAGTATTTAGCAAACCAGATGGTGCCTAACTTAATAGGATTTTATTTTGCTTTTCTCCAAATATGAGATTTTTCTGTGGTTTATTTGTGTATATATGCATTTTTAATATATATTTGTAATGATACACCTGTTTCAAAAGATATATTCAGTTACAATTCCACTTTGCAGGTTATACACATCATGTCTCTCCTTCGACCACCCTGATAAGGCTATGAACCATGGGGTTAGGGTCACTCCATCAGGACACAATGTCATTCAGACATCAGGTTTTATGTAGAAATATAGAGAGGTACAACATTTCCTAATCTAGCACTTTTGAAGATTGTAGTCTCTTTATTGGTTTCTACATTGGTATTCAAAACTCACAAAATTCTATTTCTAACTTGGTTACTGGTTCACAAATATAAGACTCCTAGTGTAAGAGAGGTTATACGGCTTTCACAGCCCTGAAATTAGGAGTCCAGGCAAATTCTGTTGTTTGAGTTGTTGCTATTTTTGTGGGTGGTTGGTTGGTTGATTTTTTTTTTTTTTTTGGTTATGCAATTATATTTAAGGCAGCAAATCTGACCTAAATGGCAAAGTTGGTATGTTAAAATTTCAGCTTGTTTTTCTACCCAAAATAGTCTTGCAGTTAGCTTTTATTCCCTACTCTGTCTGATATCTTTTTGGAGTAAATACTGTTTTTTTGTTTTGGTTTGGTTTTTTATTTGTCTAATATAGTGAACAGTAGCATTTTGGTCTCTGACTGGAAGTGGTATTTGTTACAGCAGCAAACAGCAATGAACTCTCAAAGTCTAATCTACCAGCTGGAGCTTATTACAGCACATCATTCTTCCCAGAAGCTCTCTACCTAACTCTCTAAATTTGGTTTAAAAAGTGTGGTTATGACAATGCAATATTACCTGGAGATACTCAGTGGATCTTAAACAGTCAGCTAAACCTGTTGCAAATTAGTTACTATGATCATCAGATTCCAACCCATAAATCTTTCTGTTTCAAGTAAACAGTCCAAACCACCAAATAATATAAATACCTTTAAATATATATAATCAGTAAACATAAATAATAAAAATATATCTAGAAAAAAAAAAACCCTCCATGACACTATGACAAAAGATATTTTGCCCTGTATTTAAATTCTTATGTCACTAGTTATGTATGTTTTGGCTGCAGTTACTGGCCACAGTTATCTCCATCTTCCATTTTAAAGACCCATCTGGAGAAATGGACAAACATAAGATTAGTTTAGCAAGTGAAACACATGAAAAAACATCATGCTGTTCATACTTACCCAAATAGAGAATGATAATACAAAAAGTGTGGCTATTTTTTTCTGAAGTTTCATGTATTTTGTGGATCAGTTAATCATTTTTTGATTTTTCACTTTATTTATTGATCTGTTGGGATGTTTCTCCCATGCTGTCCTCAGTTCATCTGGGATTATTTCTTGGTCATGTTTTCTTTCCTTCTTTTGTATAAAACTAAATGCTCTAAACCACTATTTTAAATCTGACTTAACATGGTATTGACTCTTCAGAGGAACAGGGCTTGAGGTATAAAGGGAGCAGTGTTCTAACTGATGCATTAGAAAGGATATTCATTGAAATTTTGTATGACACAAGATGAGCAATTCTTTACATTTCTATTCATATTGTATAGTGAATTATCTGTTTTATCTTTTGTCTCTAATTGCTGTACTAAAAAGATAGTTTGCTCAGATTCTAGTTAAGTGAAAAATGCAGCCTACTCTCAGCTGATAATAAATATCTTACTATTCTATAAAAGGGTAAGTTTCCTAAAGCTCAAGCCCACCAATTACAAATTTGAATGAAAAGATTAAGGTTTAACAGAGAAAGTGAACATGTTGCAGTTTGAAAGCCGTGGGGGAGGTGGACGAAGTATCAAATACTGTGTTAGCTATATGCCCAACTCCGGCAGTTTTGAATTCACGAATGGTCTGTGGACTGTAGGTCTGATCACCTTCCTAGGGGCAAACCAACTTCCCAAATAGTATGATCAACTATAAGCTTGACTCTGACAGTATCAGATTCACAAACAGTCTGTGGACTATAGGTCTGATTGCCCCCCCGAACAAGTCGAGTTCACCAACAGCATGAACAGGTTCACGATGAGTTCACGAATAGGTTTCAGATCTCAGTACAGGAAATTCTGTACTACACTGTGGAGTTTTTAACTAGTTCTGATGTACAAATGTGCAATCATCACTCACTGCAGAAGATGGGTGAGGGTGGTCAGTCTCAAGTCTGCTCAGGTAGAATCTCAACCTGAGGGGAGGAAAGGGCCCTTCAATTGCCCCCAGAGTTACGATGGATTCTTCTCTCCTCTTTTTCCTCCTGAGTTCACCTTTTATACTTTTCTTTACACTCAGGTGCAGCTTGAGTGACTATAGTCATGCTTAATGTTCTTACTGATTGGTGAAAAAGTTTCTCACTTTCATTTAAAGGTACAATCAATCCAAAATCTAGAGCGCTTGCTCAGTGAGGAATGGTCGTACCTTGGAGGCGGGTAACTTTTGGGATGAGGTGTATTTTGACATTATAATGAGCCTATGATGAGCAAAGTTCAAGCAAAGTTTATCCAAAAGGGGTGATTTGCCCCCTTTGCTGGCTCATCACTGGACATGTTATCATATATCTCCCGTTAGCAAGCTACTGCGCAGCTTATCAGTGGAACAGTACAGGGAGTGCAACAGAGTCTGGCCGTGGTGTCTTCGCTCCGCTCCACCTTCCATTACTCCTCTTTGCAGCATTGAGAAGGGCAGATTGTGTTGCCCAGGGAGCTGTGGAGGAGCAGAGTTCGTGTGTACCAACCATTCTGGAAGTGGCAACTGTGTATCACCCCAAGCAAGCTTCTGCAATGTCAAAACTTCTGTTAGACCTGAGTTTTTCTCTAAGTTTCCCTTTTCAAGCAATTCTTCTGCACATGTTTTGTTAGATGTGAGAATTATTCCTCATTGGCTGCCAGTGTGGCAGGAGGGGAGAAGCAACTAACTAGTATCCGTATTAAGCAGCTATGGAAGAAGTTGGCTGTAATTATGATCCAGCCATTAGTGAATTCCAATCTGTCCGATACAGTGTGATACGAGGTGGGGGAAAATAGTGTAATATTCTAGATTGAAGAAATAATATAACTTTGCTACATGGAATTTTAGGATATGCATCTTGCTGTCCCTATACCTCTTTGTAGTTAAACAAACAAGCAAACAAAAAGAAAAAAAAAAACTTTCATTTGCACAAAAAGTGATGTTCCTATAAGGTGTTGTTCTTATATTCAATCTGTTTCTCATTGAATTTAGCTGCATTATTTTCAAATATTGCAAGTCAGAAAGAGTAGTATATCATTCCTTCTTGTCTGAGTCAGGAATTAGAGTTCTAAAACCTATTTTCAAACATTCAGTGCATGCTCACTTTTGAATGTTTGATAAATCAGTTCATTTTTCCCTGTCTCTCTTTTTACTTGCTTATCATGCCTAACTATCTTACTATAGTGTAAAAATATGTTTTGCATGAAGTTTTGAATAGATTCCAGTTCTTCAAAAGTCATACATATGTTCAGAAGTTATTAGGAGATTATATTTTATAATTTTATTCCATTTTAATTTGTTTTTATGAGTCTCAGCAATGCTAAATTTATCTCTTGGTTACTGGTTATCAGTTTTTAGTTCTTTGGGAGGCTATAATGCCACTGAAATACAGTTCTTAATGTATTTGTGTAGAATTGTCCCTATATTTATGCCCTATAAACAGGCACAACCTGTTTATAGGGCATAAACAAACCAAACAGTTTAACAATTGCTTTAATCAGTATTTCAGAATGACAACTCAGAGTTATCCTATTAACTTTGTTATTGCAGCATTTATAGCCTTTGCAATAGATAGCCGTTTGGATGCTATCGCTGTATAACTTAATTTGAAGGGAATTGTGAAAGGAGATAAATGCACAGCTTTAGTCTGTAGTACAAGAATGTCCTCTTACATCTTACAAATGTCAATAATTTCAGGTCATTTCTTACTAATGCTGCTGTTGGAGAGTGCCATGTCCTATGCTTGTGTCCTTGAACATACTACTAGACTATCATTAACTATTAAATAATGATGCCTGGTAAGACAATTTTAAATCGTTATTTTTCAACTAAATAAAACTGTTCTATAAATTCAGAAGTAGAGCCAGCAAGATATTTTTCCATTGCTTCTTCCTGACAACCTTTATACAGCTATCTCCTCAGCTTCTCTTGGATATAAAAGCCCAGTGTCAAAAAGAAAGGAGAATACATTGGACTTGTGATACACCTTATCAAAATGTAAGATAACAATGTAAAGAAATGACAACCTCGAGACAGATCCTTTAAGTAAATACATTTCAGGAGCACCTTTAAGCACTGTTATTTGGTGCCTTGTGCCTAAGAAAATGAATGGTACCACTGTCTAAGGATCTGTATGTCTGCCCTTTCCAGCCCATAGAGGAAATTGTTTTTCAGCCCAAGTGAGAGCTAGCTGAACAGTTGTAGACAATTTATTTTTAAGACTTGGATCCATTCACTCAAAAAGATATGTGGTGGGAATAACATAATCTGATGGTAGCTTCAATGGATTCAGTGTCACCATGAATGTAGTCATGACCATGGATAATTTGTTGTTTGGAAATTCACATTTCCCAGTTATCTCGAACTTGGTCCCTTTATGCAAGTTCATGATGATTCTGTGTAATCATATCACTCTACACTTATCCATATTTTCCTGGTTTTGAATTCCTCTTACCAGCTAGTCATAAGTTTCCCGCCTCTCAATCCTCTTTTTCATATGGATGCTGAATGTCCCAATCCTATTTACTTTCCTCCCCACTCTCCTGCTTGCTTTACTTCTGTCTCCTAAATTCTTTCCTGTTTCAATCTTTTCCCAGATCTTTGAGCTGCTCTTTCAACATTTAAATAAAATATTTTTCTATCATATCTGAATATCAGTGAGTGAGATCATTGGAAGGTACTCAGATCTAGTGACTGGATCAATATAAATTTATGCAGGAATTATAGGAGAAAATTCTTCCAAGCAATTAAATATTCTCTTTTCAGTAAAAATTTTCAAAATTGTTAGCATCAGGAATTTTTATACATGGTAACAGCCTTTTTTCCCCTCATAACAGAAGTGAATGAAGTATTTTTTTGTTTGTTTATTTGTTTGTTTTTGAGAAGACAAAGGACACACAGAGCTATAAAAAGAAAATAAGCATAGAATTTAAATTAATTAAATTAAAATTAAATTAAATTAATATTAAATTAAATTAAAATTAATTAAAATAAAATTAATTAAAAGATAAATTATACTTTCCAAACTATTCTCAGATACATGTCCTGCATGAATAATATTGTTCAGATGTTTAAATTATGGAAAACCTGAAGAAACTAAAAGTAATGTTTAATCATGCAGATTATCAGGCATTCTAATTATCAGCAGTGATAGTACCTCTAAGGCAAGGCAAAAATATTTCTAATATAAAGCTCTTTCGTTTTCACAAGATGCTTCATTTCATATGGTGAAGTCAAGTATTCATGCAAAGAAAATGGTTCCTGAATGACTACAGAAAAACAAAAAAAGAGTTTGAACAATATTAGATCAAAATATGAATGCACTTTACTTGCAGGGCACGAGGTATTGGCAAGACAATGCACTAAGTAGGCTATTGCATCAGTATTAGTCAGATAATCACTGATCAACTGAGTAAATGACACTAGACAAGTAACATTTATACCTAAAAATTGCTCACTACAACATATGTTGTTTTCAAACAAGACCTCATGAGCTCTGCTGTAGAAATGATCCAGGAATAATTTATGGATGTAATTAATTCCATACATAAAACTTGCCTGTAAAAAATGTAAAAAGTTAATTTTAATTAAAAAAATCAAAAACTTAGAGCCTCAAGTCTTTTATAATTAAAATACATCTACAGGCAATTTTTATTCTTTTATTTTGTGTATAATCTGAGGAACTACTCTGAATTTGGTGGTGGTATTCAACTGTTTTGTGAACAAAGCCAGAGCCCGCCTTTCCCATAATATTAAGAATGCTATGGTAAGTGTCATCTTAGTGTAATCAAATACTGTGTTTGTTATCACAGTTGGCTTCAAATACCAGAGGAAGGACCCTCTTAGCTGAATTCAAATACCAGAGCCAAGTCACTCTTTGATATGAGATTGACCCCTACAGGTTTTCCTTATCAGATTGCAGGACACAGTTCTTCCAGTCACTAGATTTTGAAGAATCAAAGGATCAATTATTTACTGTACATTAAAATATCAGTCTACCCAAATGAGAAAGACTCAGTAAAATTCTGTTTCTTGACTGAGTTACCAGGTGATGAAAATCTCAGCAACGATGTGCAAACAGTTCTTGAACTTTAGTTGTAATCAACTCAAGGAAAAAACAACTTTTTAAAGGCAAGTTTTTTAAATGTCCCATACGAGAGAACTATTGACGTTAAAAAAAATAAAAGTCAGATTAAGATATTCAGTGGCTGAATAGTAAAGGCAGGAGATGAATATCAATGTGGTATAGTACATTTCTACATTAATCTAAAATTTAATCCCACATTCCAAGATAAATATATCTTGATGGCGCCCTAACTCTCCTGGTTTCCCTATTATGGAGGGTACTAAAAAAAAGAAAAATCTTAAAGAGGATTTTGATAAATAATAAATTCTAAGGTTTATTTCTAGATCTAGCTCTGACATAAAGCTCTGTCTAGGGATGAAAAGGGTTTCTTTCTTAATAAAATTATTATTTACTAAAAATTAGTTGTCCACAAATCATAGAGTTGTTGTCCACAACTCTCTATTGTGGTTTGATGTGGGGGCAAATTTGGTAAGAGATGAATCCCCTTGTGCTCCAGCCAATCCCCTCAAAGGGACTGGGAGCAGCTGCACTCATCTCTTAATAGGGATACCAAATACTGTCTTACCTATATCTGGCAGTATCGGATTCACCCACACTCTATTGACCATCGGTTTGATTGGCTTCCTAGGAGTGAATCAAGTTCCCCAATAGTGCGATCAACTATTAGCTCGACTCTGTCAGTATTGGACTCACCCACAGTCTGCTGACCATTGAGCCAATCATCTTCAAGACAAGTGGTCGAGTTCATGAATTTATTCAAATGCAACATTTAGAAAACAAGTTTCAGATGTCAGTATAGGAAATTC
>JAWLRI010000963.1:6672963-6712192 GCA_034781795.1 Crypturellus tataupa | reverse complement strand
TTTCCTTTTTTCTTCAGGTAAAGCTTAAGTGACTCTAGTCATACTTAGTTTTGTTATTCGTTAGTTTTAAAAAAAAAGTCTCCCAAATTAATCAAAAATCCAGAGAGCATGCTCAGTGAGGAGTGGTCATGTGTTGGTATTATAATGGGATTAGAAGAAGCCTGAGGAAGGCTTATCAGACAGAACTGATCTGCCACCATTGCTGACCCAGCACCAGACATCACATTGTGCTGTGGCCCATCAGCTGTGTGGCACTACCAGGCTGCCACCTCTGTAGTGAGTACAATAGAGTTTGGCCGTGGTGTTTTCCCTCCGCTCCACCCTCCGTTCACTCTTATTAGTATGTGCCAGGAGGGCAGATAGATTGTGTTGCCTAGGGAATCCTTGAGAAGTAGGATACACATACCAGCCACACACACCAGCCATCCTGAAAGTGGTAACTGTCTCTCACCTCAAGCAAGCCTCTGCAATGCCAGAACTTCTGTCAGGCTCCATCTTTCTCCAAGTCCCCCAACTTCTCAAACTATTCTTTCACATTCTCTGAAAATGATAAATATTTATAAATAAGATGAAGATCAAAACAATAATACAATTGGGCCCTAATTCTCAACTGTGTAAATTAATTAAGGGAAATCATCACACTAAAGAGATTATTCCAATTCTAATGTCTAAACTATCATTTTCAGAAATAGCTCGGTTTCTCTTTGCTTGGCACTCCTTTGCTCTGTTTAAAACAAACACATTTCTTTTCTGTGAACAACTGGACACTACATAAATACAGCTATTTTATACCTTGATCATAACATTACTAAATTTCCTTTGAAGAATGGGCTCATAGATGATAAGATGCATTTTTAAATAGTCATTAATAGTATATTTATTTCTGATTGCAATTGTTGAAACGCATGCTATTAGCATGATTTTCAGCAATTGAGCTGGTGTGAATTGTTAGTAAATCAGGCCTGTAATCCTCAAACATACTCCCTAGGCCTTGAATCTAAAACCATCTGGACAGTGCGACAGCATTCTATTTATTACATACAACTACTTGGATACTGCCAAAGCATAAACAGTAATTAAGCACGCAAGCCAACCATGCATGCCAGATTTGCTAGAACTATCCTTTGAGTATCTTCGAGTTTCCATGCCAGTGAGCTTATTGAGGCATTGGCTGGTGATTAAACATTAATGATTTATGGTGCAAGCAGGGTTCATTTGCTGCTTACTGAAATATGTTTGACAGCATCTATGTGGTTCCTTAAGAAATAATGTTTTCAATTTTTTTTTCCTGACTCATTTTCTACATTATTTTCACACACACAAAAAAATGATGCAGTGTCTCATTGCTTTCATGTGTGGTAGTCTTTGCAGTTTGAAAATTGATTAAAAATAGTATTAATTTAGTAACTCTCAAGGAATGCTCCTTTGTCTCAGTTTGAGGCAGTATCCCAAAAATGCATTTTTTTTTTTTTTTTTTTTTAAACTCCACTCTTTATCTCATCCCAGGTCCATGGGACATTCCTAACATCTGCATTTAGGGTCCAACATCTTTGTCATAGGGACACACAGGAACTGTAAACATTTTTATTTTGTAAACTAATCAGAAGAAAAATCCAACACAAACTAGGGGCCAAATCTTTAATTCACCCTGTCCCCCAAATGGGAGACAGTATTGCATAATTCCAGTGCTATCTCTCATAATTTAACGTCAAGACACACCGTTATCATGTTTCATGTTTATACACATAGCCAGTTTTCATCATAAAGACCTATAAAGGCAGAAATACTTTTGGTAACATAAGTTTGGAACTGTGCTTTTGAGGTTTGGCTGAAAATTATATTGGGCCAGAAAGTCATTATTGTACAGGTTCAGTGTTTACATCAACTGCCCATGTGTGCTGGCATCAGACTTCTTCCCTCTCAGTACACAAGTTCTGATTTACTAGTGTTTCAGCTTCACATTGGGAAGACAGGAAAGCTAATTTATTATTTTCTTGCCTGGTCATGGGAAGAGAGTTATTCTGGGCTGACAACAACAACAAAAAAAAAGAAGGTAGATTGGTGATTTTTTTTTTATCCTAGGTTTGTCATTAAACACTTCTTGCATCGGAAATGAATCGTAAGCTTTCCAACTGAACAAGTGTTCTGAGTGCAGAATTAATGAATGTTTAGGTAACTTCTGGGTTTGTCAAAAGCAAGGTACAATTTTGTGCCAGTTTCTGATTTATTAGCCTTGAATTTCAAATCACTGTTATGGAGACTTTAGTATTATATAAACTATAGGGTATAAATTTGCCTAGAGTTTTTACCTTCCAGTAACACCCCATTTACTTTTGGGGTCTAGGTTGACAAGAAAATCTGAAATTGAAAAATAAGGTGGTATGGCAGTTTTACACAGCGTGGATAACCTGACCTTAAATGACTAAGCCATACATAGGTCTGAACTTGTCAATTAACAGTATGCTGCTTTGACTTTCTGAGACATAAGGTCCCAGATGCAAACTATAGAAAGATTCCTGAAACAACTCAGCAACATTTAGCTCAGAAATTGGAAGCAATATAACAGTGTTAGTGTCATGCCCTAGATAATTATCTCTGCTGAGAGATAAGAGTAAATTAACCTGGAAACAGAATCAAATTAATGCAGTTAATACTGCTTTCAGGATGCAAGCAAATATTTTTTTTCAATGTTGCACTTTACCACATGAATACCCAAGCTCTTTCAAAATTATTAAAGGTAAATTTTATGTGGAACAGTATTTCCCCTGTGTAAATGTTGTCAAAATCTGGGTTGCTGCTAATAGTATAGGTCTAAAATCCTGCCTCAAAGCGGGTGATAAAGAACGATCTTCCAGTGCTCTCAGTTATTCTTTAAATAATCATAGTTAAACTGTAACAGGCCATATTGAAAACTTCTTCATTTTAGAGAAATTACTGCAAAAGCTGGAGCTTGAAGCAATTGCTCTGGAGTTTGTCCTTGTAGTTTGAAATGTTCTTATTTCAATAATAAAGAAAAAAATCTCCTTAAATACACAATATCAGAGTCCAGAAGTACAAAAGTTTGGACTCCCTCATCACTGGGGCTGTGGAGAGATTCCCTGATGTGGTAGGACATGGAGTACCTGATAAATTGTGAACTTCAATCCTTGCATGTTGACACTACATCAGAAGTCATACTTATGTGAAGAGCTAGTTCTGTGAAGCAAATACCCTACAACAAATCTATTAGATGAGAATTTCCAGCTATTTCCTTTCAGGCTTCCAAATAGCCCCTAGCTAACTATCCATCAGCACTTAGCTACAGGCTACAGACTTGGGTTACTGTCTGTCTGGGATTTACTTTTCCCTGTTTTAAGTAATTTGAAACATACTCTTCTATGCTTACACTTTATCTTTTTTAATATATTTTTCAAATGTTGAAAATTTTTCCTTTGAATTCTGCAGTTACAGAAAGAATACTGCATAGAGCAGAGAAATACACGATCACTAAAAATATGAAACTTAATTATACTGATCTTTTTTTAACATCCTTCTCTCCTTCCTGCCCACCTCGTCCTTCACTAGCAGGCTGTTCTGTAAATATTTCCTCTTCAGGTCCATCAGTCATCCTAATGTCAGAGCCAGAGACTTGGGGGTAATTGTGAAGTGGGCCAGTGCACCAGTCTCTTCCCTCTGGAGATCAGGATTCAAAATTTCACTCGGAGTATAAGAGGCAGCATATCTAGCGACCTCATTTTATTACTCTGTGTTCACACCGTGGAGCTGCCACCACATATATAGACCTGACTGTCAATTTTGTGCCTTCTGTAGGGAAAATCCATCTGTCAGAGCCAAATTCAGAGATCTATGAGATCTGCTGCGATCTGCTGTTTGATTACAGCAGTTATCTGTGTCTTATGAATCTCTTGTTTGCACAAATTTTGCAGAATTTTTTTTTTCTATAAAGGACTTCATCACAATTTGCTTTATCAAGGGTGGTTCATCATTCTTACATGGATTGGTTTCTTTTGATTCTATATTTGGTCTGAGGCAAGATTTGTTTAGCCCAGTTCTTCTGTGATCTTGTGGTCTAATCCCTCCCCTCCATCTCTATGCCAGAGCGTGTCATCTCAGATTGCTAATTTTAAAAATCAGGGCCTTAGAGTGGTCTGTGTTGTTCAGCTACATCAGCTCAGATATCCTCTTACCTATGTGAACATTGACAGAAACAGTAATCTCCTCTGTAACTGGGATAACTCCTCTCCTTTTTCTTTTCTTTTTTTTTTTTTCCCTAGAAGGGGCCACACTTTTAGTTTTATTTTTCAGATGTTCAACTGTCTTCATTGATTTGAAGTTGAATCAATCTAACTGCCCTTTCCAGACTAGTTTATACAGTGTAATGGTTGATTAAGTCTTGTTTTCAACATTGAATTCAGACTAAAGAAACCTAATCTTTCAGTACATCTTACTGAAAAGTTCAAAAAAAAAACAAGAAAAGAAAAAGTAAATTGGAAGCTTTTCTTTTATGCTATCATACACTTGCAAGGAGTTGTATAGTTGAATTAAAACCAACAGATATGACTTGTTTTTTGGGACTGCTGTTAAAAAATGCTGTTGCCACATGCCTTTAGCACTCAACTCAAATAGAGAAATGGTATGCAGGGAAGAAAATTCTGACGATATTTGTTAGAATGTAACTAGGAAATACTTCTCCTGTACAGGAACTGTATACTTCAGTATGGAGTTTCAGCGACTGCTGCATGCATGATGAAGATTTGAAATGTTAGAGCTAGAACCGTCAGGCCACAGATTTTCAAAGCAGAGACTTTAAAAGACCCTTCCTGAAATATTTATCCAGAATCAGTAGCCTGTAAGTCAAGGGAGATTCAGACCTCTTCAACATTTTATTGTGCAGTTTCAGAGACTTCACTTCCAATTGGATTTAGAGATACGTGGCAGAACTTAGTGAATAGTAAGACATAGGTGGAAAACTGCTTTAAAAGTCTATTTTATACAGATGTTACTATTTGAATACAGGCCAGGGGGAAGCAAAGAAGGGCCTAAGACCTAAGAAGGTCTGTGAGTACTCACCTAATATCATGGGATCAATAGTTGACTAAGCCTTGTGTATCTTTGCTGATAGCTGCTTCATGTTACCCCCAAATTTTGTTATTTGAAATCAAGGCCTGCATATCTGATCTTAAATTACTTTTTATTAGCTTTTGCATATGGGCAGTGCATTTAAAAATAAAATATTTTTATTTTCTCTAGAGTGAATATTACTAATATAGAAAAGGATGAATTTGAATTGCATTTCAGAATATCTAGAATACTCCAAAGAACTGTATTCTCATGCAGTACTCAAGGTTATATTATTTAAAGAAGACATTATTCTGTATTTCTTGTACATACTTATATATCGCTTTCATGTAACATGGGACCTGGACTTCTTTGGTCTGGATCATGGTATGCCCAAAGCAGGCAGGATGTTATAAGGTTAGTTTTGAATATTTCCACAAATATTATTCTTGGAAGTGTAATAGTAACAATCTAAAAAGTTATTTTGGCAAAGAACTATAATCAGCAATGACCAAAATCTTGAACCTGGGTGGTGCTGAGGGCCAGGAGGTATTTGAATGAAGAGAGGAAGATCACATACTAAAATAAAACAGGTGAAAGGTGTGAATATATGCAGTGTATGAATCATTATTCTAATATTTACTTATTTTTTTGGAAAAGATGGATTGTGAATGTTCGAAACTTTACGTTCTCATTCTTTTATTTTTTTTCCATTCCTTTCATTTTAGGCTCTCCCATTTAATTTTATTCATTTTTGCTCATTTCTTTCTTTCTTTCTTTCTCATTTTACTATTCACCTATATTTTCAAAAAAAATTTCTTTGTTAAAAAAAAAAAGAATTAAGTAGAAACCAAGATAACCTCTATTTCTTGCAATGCAATCTTCCAGACAAGTGATAGCGTGATAGACTAAATTTTGGATGAGTTTACAGAAGCTGTATTTATTAAGGACCAAATTCTTCCATTTTCACTGAAGGTTATTGTATTCCTTCTTCACATATCATTTCGTTGATGTCAGTGGAGATGTTAATGAAACTTTGCTCTGTTGCATAAAAATAAAGAACTCTCTTCCTTGCTGATTCTATTTTAAAAACACTAAAAAAATAATTATCCTCAGTGTAAAAAGCAATATAAAAGAAAGCATACATACACATACAAAGGAAAAAAAATCACTATTAAAAACAGACAGCTCCAAAATCTACAAATTCTCTAAGTAAAGATCATCAATTATCTTTACTTGGCAAATGAAAGGCAATAACAGTAAAATGTGTATCAGTACCAACTGTGATGTGAAATTTAGGGCTCTAAAACTTCATTAAAATCAGACTCATAATGATGTACCATATGCACTGGCCTGCATGTGCCTGAGGATCTCCAACCTGTGGCTCATTTCTTTCGTGACACAACCTCTTTATAAGAATGACTCAAAGTCCTTTGTTGAAGTGCTTAGGGGCTGACAAGCAGGATAGGTGTTTCAGAAATAATCATTTGTTTCATTATACTCTGGTGAATTATAGACCTTCTCAGTTTATAGCACAAGCTTAGGCTTTTATTTCTAAAGTTAACTGAAATCATGAAAAAAAGGCTGTTAACAAGTATTCATACAATTTATGCCTTCTGCATAGGCAACTGATTTTTTATAGCAGGTAAAAGAGATTTTTTTTTTTAAATAGCCTTTTGCAGAAAAAATTGATAATGAATTTGGATAGTATGTTTCAGGAGAACTACAGAAATATATTAAACAGGAAAGAGAGTGAGCAGACATGATAGGTGATAGACTACATATTTCATTAAAAGCTCTTGAGCCATTGAATTGCCATGTACTTGTTTTATTATTCTGGTACTTTAGTCACTTTTTTATAGTCCATCTTTATAAATTATTCAGGGCATGTTCATTTTTCAATATTTTACATGTAGCTTCCATTAATGCCACAGAAAGTTATGTCTATGTGTGGAAAGTAAACCAAGCACTTTCATATGAACCTTCAGCTTATGATGTTTAAAAATAAAACCTATTATATTAATTAAAATTAAATTGGATATATGGCCAACCCATAAACTTTAAAGTTAAATATCCTAATAGATGTGAAAGCATCTGTAAACACGGATACAATAGAAGTATTTAAATCTTCAGAGGGACCATGCTTAGACTGTATGCAGCACCCACAGAAATCCTCCTCACTTCTATTCAGAAATGTGACAAAAATAATTTTGACACTTCCTTTACAGGAAAGTCTGCAAAGGGTACACTTTACCTCTTTTGATTTGTAGTGTAGAAAGATATAAGACCACGGTTTCAGTCTAACAGTTAGCACAATCACATAAGGTATATAGAGTATTACTAGACATGACCATCCAGAAGTTCACATTTCTTTACGTGATCTTTAAAGGTTTCTTTAAACATATCTTTAACTGTTTTTTGGAGGCGAATTCTTTTCACAATTATTATAAGGTTGTCTTACAAGTGAATTTCAATTTAAACTTTTATAGAATATAATATCTATTTTTTAAAGAAAAAACGAGTATTTGAAGTTTTTGTGATCACCTGGTATAAAAGCAAACTATAGAATAAAGAATCATTGTAGACTTTGAACTACTTCTTTTCCAGCTATAGCTTTTCAGCCTTCTAGAAAAATCTTTACCAAAATGACATTATTAAAAGTTAATGACTTTCTCATTCTGAAATATTTTAATTAAGCCTTTGGGTAGTCTTATACTCTACTATACACTTCTGCATCAGTTCACAGTTTGGAAAAAGTAATGGAAGAGAACATAACAGTCATATTTTATTAAGAAGTGTACGCAAGCATTTTTTTTTTTTTTTTTTTTTTTTTGCATTTGACTCTTAACGGGATAGTTAAAAAGGTAAAAAGATAATCAAAGTAATAAAAGAAAATCAGCAATGAACTTTCAAGTACAGCAGTTTTAAGCAGTGTTGATATGAAACAAATTCAATCCATGAGAAACAAATTCTAATCATAATTCACATGTGCCTTGTGACTGCTGCTGGGCCGTGCAGCATTACCCAGTAAGCTTTACATTAGGAGTTTTGACAACCTAAGCATCCTTCTTCTGAGTATAACTATATACTCCAAGACTACATTTCTGCGTTTGCTGTGTTGGCACTGAACTACCCCAAATTGAGTTCATTTAAGATGAAAAAAGCAGCAGTCATTAAAAGATGAAAGTTACACAATGACGGAAAAGATACAACATTACAAAATTCTTTGCAGTCAGACACATAGTGAAAATAAATGTAGAAGCAGGGTTAACCGCTCAAGTCTTGAATTTCTCAGGTCAGAATATGTAAAAGGTGTTAGTTTAAGTAGTTAATAAATAACTGTTATAATCCAACTTCAGATTCTTTCATTAAAAGTAATCTAAATAACCTGAAAGTCTAGTTCCACTACCACTTGCCAGCTGAGGTCTGGGTATAGTCAGAAGCTGCTGCAATTATAAGTGTATTATAGTTTAACGTTTACATAGTATAAGATAATGTGTTCTCATATTGACAGGAGAGAGATCACTGGAGGATGTTTCCTGGATTAAGCACATGCAAAATATTGATGATTGGGTACAATCAAGCTTAGAGACTAATTTTGCACCCTTTAGAATGAAAAGTAAGTGGCATCTCTTTTTGACTATAGTGGAAGCCACTATAGTCAACAATTAGAAATCAAGAACATTTTTTAATAAAGATGATACAGTAGTCTTATGAGACTACATCTTCACATTTCCTATGTTATTTATTTCCAAACTAAAAAAAAGACTTGCCTATATTTTTATCTCCAATATTGATTCTTTAATCCTCATAAGCACCTGGTAATGAGTTCGGCTGGAGACAGGATGTCACAATAGCTGGAACAGTCCAGTCCAGAGGTATAGTTATTCTGTTTCCAAGGCTCTACGCTTAACAGAATGTATAAAGTCTGGTGAGAATCTCTGAGGCAAGTTAGTAAATGTCTTCTATATCACATTGTTTCCAACAGAAAAATAAATCACTGAAACAGTTAAAATAAAAGTGAATATCCTCTTTTTTTTTTCCTTACAGAAGTATTTTATGTGGTTTTCTTTTTCTTAATGACTTAGGATTGCTCAGTTATAAAGAAGAAGCATAATCCTTCTATAAATGTTATTTTCCTAATGACTTAATAACACTGTTTTGTTGCTAATAAACAGTAGCATGACATTGTTTCTATATGTGTTAAAAGCCTTGATAATGTACATTTTTATTGTAAATTATAATGACTTAAAGGACTGCATTTAAATAGAAAATTGCTAGAGGTAAATTTTAACAACATCTCATGGGAGGGGGCTCTATTGCTCCTGGTATATCCATCTTTAGCAAAACCATGTAAAATATTTTTTAATTCTTCAATTAATTCATTGATGAACCTTCCAACATGAGATACATTTCTGACTGAGTAAAAGCTATAAAGGTATTGATCCCTTGGCTAAAACCATACTGCTTCAAGCAAATAATCTTAAAATGGACTAGCTCTTTCTTTTTTTTTTTTCCTATGAAATCAATCTGTGATCTCAGAAAAAGAAAATGTTAATTCACATATCCACTCTAAGCAAATATTTTAGTTCTTCTGATGTATTTCAAATGCTGAAAGAATGTAAGGATTGAAAAAGCAATCAAGGAACATCACTTTGGGATTGCAAAATGTTATATGAAGTATTCAATGTTTTTAATACAGAAAAATAAATTAATATTCCTGAAGGATATGCTTGAGTATGCTACTGGTACTTTAAATAGTAAATTGTTCTCTAAGAAGTCTTCTGCTAAGCTTTCTATCAGGTCAACATCTTTTTGAGAATAGAAAGCTTATCCATCTGGACTTGATATGTGGCAATAAGTTTCCTGTGAAAAACCCTATCTAGCAAAGAACAGTGAGGTTTGCAACATATCTCATTGATTGTTTCTACAACAGACACCACAGACAGTTTCAAGCTGCAAAATTCATTTCCAGACCTATCCCTGCATCTAACCATGGCTTTGGAATACTCAGCTCTGTAGTTTCATTCTACCATTCTATGGAAAGAACAAGATGTATATTAAAAACAGTTTATATTAAAATCTGGCCAAAGTATCCATTACTTTAGTTCATTCTCATCTCAGATCTAGAATCAACAGACACTATCACTGTGAAATAAAACCTGGAATGAAGCATAGTGATGCATCTCATGTGGCACATTGCTGTGTCTTGGGGGCAACTTTTCCCTTGAAAGTTGAAAGGTAGACTTATGCCGTACTTCACCATCCAGAAAAAGAATTGATGAGCTGAGGGAAAATATATTTACCTAAGAAATGTAGCAAAATAGGCAAAAATAATTGACACTACACAACTTTAATGCTATTTCCTTTAAAATAAACTGCCAAAGAAATTTGTCCCCTAACAATCAGATGCCGAGAGGAACCAATAGATTTAGACTGACCCCTTATAGATAATAAGCCACCTTTGTTTCATCGGGTTGCACTTGCAGAAGCTGTAATAACATTTGTTGAATAAAAACTCCTCCCTTGGTTTTGTTCCCAACCTCAGTGAAACATATCATGATAATGAGGATCCTCTATTTCCCAGTATTGTTTTTTTGAGCTTTAATTAGTCTTGCTATTAGGAGACCAAACAAGGTTATAAAATTATGCTTTAATTTCTTTTGCTTTGTCACAGACACTGTGATAGGCTGAAGAGCACGTTAGAATCCATGTTTTTCTTCCCCAGCTGTATTTATACAGAATAACCAACTCATATTCTTATTAAACTATCCATTAACCATACTGCGGTAACGCATTCTCTTCGGCACTCTAAATGTTCTGTGTACTTTCTTGCATGGCCTGGGATTTCAAGATCCTTTATTAAAAGTAAATATCAAAACTGGATGCATATTCTCCCATTATTAACAATACCAGTGCCAGATACAGAAAATATCCATTCTCTGCTTCTTTTTCCCTGAAATTTTTAGCATTATGCTATCTCCCTTTGTCACTTTGCCGCATTGCTTGATTACTTATTTGCTTGATTACTTATTTGATTACTTTTAGGTGAAAATAGTTGCATAATGAAACTGTCCTCTTAGAATCACTTTATCGGCTGGGACATTTCCTCAGCCTCTTCTCCAATAAGGCATAAAATAACTTTGTATTTTAGTCTACCTAGCCTATAGGAGATTTCTCAATATGCCACATCTTCTCAATCACTATGGCATCTATTTGCAGTTCTTACACGTATCAAAGGTTGAATGAGTCATAGGCAGATTTTGGGTAGTACAAACATGGCAAGAAATGTGACAGCTGTCTTCATCCTGACAAAGGTCAGCTCAGCCTTACAGATTTTCAAATGATGTCACCACAGTACTGACTTAAACAGAGGACAACAATAATTTATAGTTTTCTTTCTCTCCACCTTTTTGCAACAGCTATGATCACTTTAATGAAAAGATTTAGGTAGGAAATTTCCTAGGAAAGCAATGCATATTATTCTTGGGGAGAACAAGATAAAAATACAAGTGATTGCAACTAGCATATGAAGGTGCTTGTGTTGACATCAGTAAGACACAATCTAGTCTATTTTATCTTTTTTATTTTTTTATTTTTTTTCCCCCCAAATCCACTGCACATTTGATTCACAAATTTGGTAAGTTTTGTTAAGAGCAAGTGCAATTTACTTTTGAAAGACCAGTTTATACTGTTACTAATAAAACTTCATACTAATGCAAGAACCTAGTATACTGTATATAAATGATACCAGATCTATGGAGCATGACTTTCACACTTTCACTTTGCGCATGCACTTCTAATAAAAGTCTTCAAAAAATGATAGCACTTGGGCAAGTGCCTAGGGCACAAGGCAGGGGAAAAAATCTGCTTAGATCTTACTGCTTAGATTTTCTTCAAAACATAGAGATGATTTTTTTTTTACGAATTCACTATATATATATTATATATATATATACACACATATTTAGTAACTCTAACTGATGGTTGATTTCCCCTTCTTTCCCAGAAGAATCTGAAGGATATTTTTCATAAAAACAAAAATTTTCATTAAAAAAATCATTTTAAAAATCTATCATTTATTTGTGTCTAGGCTGTCTCTAAATGCATTTATGCACTTTATAATAATGATAATTCTGATATAGCATATCATATCTATCTGCATAGACATGAGAGACAGCACAGGAAATGAAAACAACATAGAGAATGGAAACTCCATGCTCATTTACCATTAAAACATGAGTTTTATTTACCATTCCATCTTTATATATAAATATATATAAAACCTCATCTGAATGACCTTTATAAACCATTCCATCCTTATATATAAATATATATAAAACCTCATCTGAATATTGTACAGTGAACTAACTAAACAGCCTACATGGACACCCACAACCGAGCTTAATAATAACTCCTATAGCCTTCTTATCTTCTCTTTTTGAGAGAATCTAGCTATATATACACATATTTATATGTTATATATATATATATAGAGAGAGAGAGATTCTTTACTGCTACTTTGAGACCTTCACATGAAGAATTTAATCTAAAAGAAGATGGACATGAAGATGGTAAAGCCTGATTTTATAGACTCTTAGGACCCAGAATTTCCTGAAGTTCTCCATGTTTTTTTTTCTGTATACCTAGGTGTGTTTCCGTCATGTTTCTCTCACCATTTCTAACCCTCTTGACTCTCTTCACTGCAATGTAGTCTTTAGACTAAGACTTTGATGAGTTTGGAGAAGCCAGCTCAGGCTAGTTCCTGGATCTGAAAAGCTTTTTTAAGGAAAAGTAGAAACAGTTATAGCCACAGGCAAAGGACCTATCAAATTCTTGATACCCAAATCAGATTTGGTATTGTATCTCTAAAATTGTCTGTAAAATTGTACCTGTAAAATTCATGTGTTCAGTCAAAACAGATGTAAATTTTCTCAGCACACACATATGGGTGTTCATGTGTGCCAAGTAGATCTTGATGAAAGGAGAGGCAGACCTCAGGCTGAACAAGGAATTAGCTAGAGACTCTATTTTGAAGCTAGATTCCAAACTAAAGGTCAGAAAATAATTAGCTATTTGCATCCTTCATATAGATGTGAGCAGTCATGATGCCTAGATTTTGATCTGATTTCTACAAATTCACTTATGATGGAGTTCATTGCTTTCTCTAAGCAAATTATACAGATACAGATGGTGGTTTAGATTAAAATCTAGAGATTCAATTCCATCATATTCAGAAAATTGACTTATTTTCTCCCATTAATGGGGGAAAATAGCATTTGGAGGTGGGATAGGAGCCTGGGAAACTCTTAAATATTGGAGCTATTAGGTCACCTGTGTCACTGTGTCATGTCTGAGGCAAATCACAAATAAGAGACCAGTGAGGGAAATAGCAACAAATTAGAAACAAAAATGAGCCCAACTCCACTACACTAATCTCTTAGTTGGTGAAAATTAGTGTCCTAAGCAGCAATAGCTCATGAAGGACCCAGTACTCATTATTTCATCAGAAAGCAATGTGCTGTAGACTTGCTAAAGAGACTTACTCAAGTGCTTACTGAGATGTCTGTGATCCTAGATTTTGTAGCCAAAATATGATTTTAAATCAGATGTCCCTTTGTGTGAAATAAGATTTATTTAATTCAGTTAGAAAACAAAACAAAAAACAAACAAACATAAAAAACTCTAAAGTAATCTCTAGACTTATGGAGCACGATCTAGACTTATGGAGTGGCCTAGAGTGACATGCCAAGGATAAAAAATGTTTTGGGAGAGAAATAACAATGCACTGTGGTGGCTAGTACTGATGGAGAAGAGTATTGGTAGATCCTCTAGAAAGTGGTAGCTGTCTCTTCATGCATCCGAGCACATATTTGTCCTTTGTGGATCTGCACAGTCCTTTTTCTTGTGTTTTTATTCCAAATTTACTTCATTGTCTTACCATGATAGCAGCAGATTCTTAATTCTTATCTCAGGGAAAGTAAAATTAGCCTATCTGTCAAAGAAGTGTCAAGCCAACTATGATGAAACTTCCACGCTCTGTTACAATTCAGCTACAAAAGACCAGGTCTGTTATTTTCTCATATTCTACAATTCTGTTCTCATTTGAGCCTAAGGAAAGGTTTTCTTGAAATTCCATGAAAAATAAGCAAACAAAATTGACACTGAAATGGGTCATACTATAAGTGCCCAAGACTAGTTTGCTTTTATAACATGGTTTTATAACATAATTTTGTTTTATAATGGATGATAGCTTTCTGTGTTTTACTGAAGCAAGCATTTAGATTAAAAGAAGGATAGAATTGCATCTATGAGTACAGTAAGCTGAGTAAAATTTGAAGATTAACAAACCCAGTTCTATCCTCTGTGGATCAGAGTATACACAGTGAAAATCAGCTTACATCAAACAGAGATGGTGAAACATAGAACCTTACATTGCAATATGTGTAGTATTGTCCATCCATGGTGTGTGTATACTGTATGTATACAACCGCATGCATATCAGCTCATAAACACACAAAAACACTTTAGGTTGAAACATTTTGTCCTGGCTTCTCTATGGGAGGGAGAACCAGCTTATAAAGGGCACATGGATATCTGTTGTGCTCTCATATTTCAGCAGTCAAGTTCCTGTTAGAATGCAGTGATATCTCACTCTCCTTTTTTTATTCAGAAATGCTGGCTGAAAGTTGCTGCAGGCGTGAGACTTAACAGGCTGTTCATAATGACTGACATGCTCCAGCTGGAACACAGAAAAGGGTAACGAAGCACAAACATAATAAGCCTTAAGTAATGAAATAATTTCCTTTTATGAAGACTAGAGTGGGTGTGGGGGCTAGTGCTTTCGAAATGAGATAAGACAATTACTGTAAAACAGTATGTTAAGATCCTTTGGATTTTTTGGTTCATTGCAAGATAGGAAAAACAATAAACATCCATATTAGTTGATCACTAGACACAAAATTCAAACTTTGAACTTTGAGGGAGAGGGAACATCTGTTTCTGTCAAGGGTGACCTCCACTGAAATTAGTTCTTTCAGCTACAAGTCTGTATCTCTTCCTTAGTAAATTTAACTTCACCTTTATTTTAGAGCTTTTTCTTCATGAAACCCATTTCTTATATTTACAGTCCTGTGAAAACAAAAGAGCTCTCCCTTCTTATAAATCTGATGACTGTTTTTATCTTCTTCATCCAGATTTTTCTGAAGGGAGTTAATAGAGGTCATCTAGACAAATGATTACCTTGCAGAATTGGGGGACCTTTTGATTGGTAAATAAAGCTGCAGAGAGAGTTGTTATGGAGAATTCTTTCTCAGATATGGAACTGTACCGTCAAGACACAAACTGTGTAGTTTAGGCTCAAATCATTGCCTTAATACTAAGTCCATATAAAATTATTGCATAGATAAACTTCTCCATGAATGCATCATCAAATATAATGGTTGAATTGTAGAAAAAGTAAACATACAACATATAATTTATTGGTACATATTTGCTGAATTATTTATGGTAGTAACTAGGAGCTGAACCTCATTGCACAACACCCTGTAAAAGCAAAAAGCAAGACTGAACTTTTCCTTGAAGAGATAGCAATCCAGAGTTTATCTTTTCCATACCACGTTTAATTTTATTATAATGGAGAAGACCAGTTTAAGTTAAGTAATGACTAAAATTAAGAATCTCTTTGAATGATCCCAACTAATTTCAAAATAAATTATGGGCATTAGTGGGAAATATTTTTCCCAGTAGATATTATAATTGGTTGTATGCACTGTAGAACTTGATGCAATCTTTACTTTTACACAAATGATTCTTTTCCAAACTTTTGTAATTTCGTGTAAAACTTGTTGTTTTGTTGATTATCCCACTTCTGCCACATAGAGATTTTTTTCTAGACTTTATACTTCAAATGGAGCCTGTCTTCTTATAGACCTAACATAAGTTACTTACTTACCTTAAAAGCCTTACTTAAAAGCCTTACTTAAAAGTGAGAGTGACAGAGCACTGGAACAGGCTGCCCAGAGAGGTTGTGGAGCCTCCTTCTCTGGAGATCTTCAAGACCCGCTTGGATGCAGCCCTGTGCCATGTGCCCTAGGTAGCCCTGCACGTGCAGGGGGATTGGACTAGATGATCCCTAGAGGTCCCTTCCAACCTTAGGCATTCTATGATTCTACGATTCTTACCTTAAAAACTTGACAGGGTTTTACCGATACCTGCTGTGGTACCTGTAATTGATATCAAAAGGCTGTCACCTTGATATAGGTGTCTCGCAAAGACAAAAATCTTTATTTGCTAACAAAATTCCAAGGCCTCAGCCTTCATGCTTACTCCATAAATACCTGAAAGGTCACTTATGAAGTACCTTCCAGACATTTTTTTGAGTAACAAACAGAGTAGCATCAGTCGTGCTGTAATGTCTCATTGGTCTCACAATTGCATTTGAATTTGAGTTCATTGTAGTTTTCTTTTCTAGTAACCGTACATTTGTATATCTGCATCTTAGACTATCAGCTCTTTGAAGGAGGGATTCTCTATGCTAGTCTCTATTCATACAGTGCTATGTAATAAAACAGAAAAAAAAAAAAAAGAAAGCTAATGGAGATGCCTTGAATATGCTCAAAATTGTATTTCAGGAAAACTGGGATTGCAGAAGCATTTTGCATAACACAAATGATGCAATATATAGTTTATCAGGGCCAAATAATGAAATTCAGCAAGACCCCAGGTTTTTGAAAATTTATCATTCTTCACAGTTATGTGGTAAAATGCTACTTTTTTTTAAAAAAAAATATTACTTCTACAAGCCGATATACACTTGCATGCACTCTATTTTGTTTGATGTCTGCCCTTTCTGTGAACTTAGATTTAGAAGAAATCTGTATGATTTGGTCTGCTGAAGTCCTTTTGTGGTTTAGGCTTAAACCATAACTTTGCTACAAGATACATACAAAAAGGGTGCATAAATGAACTGCTGCAGGAGCACACAATGCATTAAAGTGAATCTACAAGAGCTATGTAATTCTTTTCATCTAGAAAGAAAAGATCTTCCAGCTGCATATGACCTTCAAAACATGGATGCAGATTGCTCTTCCTTTCTTTGTGTGAGTCTTATTAATAGCCATTTCAGAGGCAAGGTATTCAGAGAATGATGTTCAGAGGAAAAAATAGAAAAAAAATCACCAAGAATCACATTTTTATTCTAAAAATATTTGAAGAAAATATTTTCAATAAGCTTTGAAGCAAGCAAGCATTTATTTAGCCTTACTCAAAGTCTGCATAAAGTCTGCAAAGGAAAAAATGCTCACATCATTTGCATGGGATAGAAAAAGAGTAGAGAGGGGAGTTAACAAAATATTTGTTAAGTAAATAATAGATCGCTGGAAAATGCTCAAATTCATGAAGGACAATGAAAGGTCAGGTTCCTGTTTTTTTTATGTTTGAACTAAACATAAAAATGGAGCAGTTTTCTGTGGGGAGCTAACACAGGGGTATAAGAGAACTTCCACCTCTTCTTGTGTATATACTCATGAACAATGTCACAACCAACTCATCTTGAAGATGCAACCTATTACGCCTATGTGTAATGTCCCAAATATATATCCTGTGAACATCAGATATAGGACAACTCAACTATCATCTTATAGAGAAGGATGGACTATAAGGATGAGAAAGGCAACAGCCTCAGAAACTTCTGAATTTGGATTCCACTTTTGGAACCCATTTTACAATGGGCATGGTGTTGTCACACCTATTGGCCACCTGAATCTAAGAACCTATTAAGAAGAGAAAACAATGGTTAAAAAGGCGAACCAAGGTCCAAACTTATACAATACTCTTACAGGAAATGTCACTGACAGTTCTGGACTGTAAATGGCAAAGTATACTATCAAGATATTTAAAATTTATGAAATACGCAGACTGTATATGTGACATAATCCCTTCTTTGAAACTTCACTCTACTTACAATGTAAGTAATTTAAATTTTTAAGTTTTAAATTTAAAATTTAAATAGCTAGAAAATATTTTTATTTTTTTGGGAATGGTATATCCAAATGGTCTGAATTGCAGCATGGATGAAATGAAGCAATGACTATGCAGGAAGAGATCTGTTCCACATAGACAAGTACATATATTTGTTAGAAAATAGTTTGCTATCCAAACTGTTTTCCATTTCACCATTTGAGAAATATCTGATGATGAAGGATGAAATCTTAACTACTAGGAGGATGAAATCTTAACTAACACATTGTTTTTTTTATAAGTAGAATTTTAGTTGCTCTTGCAAAGAAAAGCTTCAGTTAAGGGCATACGAATATATGCAGTACTATAGAATATATAAGTGCACTACAGAACACACTGCATGGGAGTAATCCTTGAATATTACAAACAGTTCAGCTGGACTGTGTAAGGTAGATATGTCATTAAGTCATAGTCAAATTAAGCCCCAACATTTCTTTTTTTTTTTTAACCCGGTGCCAACATTATGAGTGATCTTTATTTTGGTTGTATTGGTTTAAAAATATACTAGTTTTTAAAATACGCAATGCTGCTAATTTTAAGGTGATTGCACTGATGTAATTATGACTTAAGTAATCCTTGCCTGAATGGAAAGTTGGAATATTCATTGAAAGAGAGAAATATATATCAGAACATTTTCTTCTTTACATAGATACTTTCACAACAGGACTGACTTGTTTCTATGAAAGCTGAAAATTTTCATGTCAATTGTGTCCATTCTCACATTTGCAATGAAGTGATAGGCTAAAACGATGCTGTAAAACATAATTTAAAATGCTGATGTTTTGTCTCTTTTGAAAGCATATAAAATAATCAGTGAGATTCATCTTCAATTCAGATATCGATCTATTTGGTGACAGCATGAAGACATGAATGCACTAACTAGAATTTGTTGTGCCTAATTATCTTCTGTTCTCTGTCTTGCAGTACTCATATGTGAAACAAACATCTAAAAATTTTAGTAAGGAATGGTGGATAATTGTATCATCATCATCCTGTGTGCCAATTATTGCCTTTCTATTTCATATGTTCCAATTGATTTAATTTGTATTTGAACTTTTCAATTAAAAGATAATACCAGCTTTCTATAACACTTGGAAATTTTGAAGGAATATACTAGCTTCTTAGAAATTTAAATAAGATATATATAACTATTATCACTATTTAGTTTTTTTTTTTTATTTTTAGGATTAGTAGCTTGTATTTTAGAGCTTCAAGTACCATTTGAAGAAGTCATTATTTTTTAAATTTACATTTATAATAGAATATGTCATTTCTTAATTATGGTAATTCTTAATACTCATTTAAAGTAGTTTCCATGGTCAAGGACTCACTGACTTATGTGAGTCAACACTCACATAAATATAAGGTTGCTTTTGGAAAGGATTTTTAAATATCTTCCATTTACATTGAATTTATAAAGTAAATATATTAAAAATATGAATATGAATTTTCTTACTGAAACTATATTTCAAATACAGAAGGTATTTGAAATCCAATGCCTTCAAAGAACCAGCTGTCAGTAGCCTGCAAAGATTATTAAACTACAAAAAACTCCCTTGGTGTTCAGTTTGGAAGAGACTGCTTCTCTCTTGACTTACTAAATGGCATTTTGTCCCTTTGGTGTGTTGACATCTATCCCTCTGGTGTGTTGACTAATGTCGGTTTACCCAGTCAGTTCTCCTTCTGATTTCCTAAAATATATCTGAAGATCTTTTACTACTGAATTCTTGTTCTTTAAACAAATTTGTAACAGCTCTGAAATAAACAGCACAGGTTTTATTTGCTGTAATTTACATTTTTTTTCCCTTTTGAATACAAATCTGGCCAGCTTGGGGCTAGTCTGCATGGAGAAGATATGAAACCTTAATGTGAAGCAGTGAAAGGCATGAGGCTGCATTCTGTAAGTTAGTTAAGTGAACTCTGTCACTTTCAACCCTGTGCATGCTTTCAGTTAGAAATAATCTAAGACTATTGTATCTTTTCCTCTTCTTGGGGGTTTACAGAAAGGTTTAAGTTAATTTATTTCCAAGATATCCTATTCCTTGTAATTTCCATGAACAGGAAAATCCTAAATTCCTTAAGAAAATCAAGGCAGTTGTTTTATTCCATCATATTTTAAATTCTCAGTTTTCAAAAACTAGCCCTACTGGAAAAGAAAAAATTAAAACTCTATCTTGTCTAGCAGGTTTAAGTCTGTTACTTATGTATGGTTCTTTAAGTCCATTGAAGAATAATGTAAAAATTACTGTCACGTTTGACTTGTATAACAGAGGTTCATTCACTAATTTATAGAGCAGACTGAGTCAGGATCCTCTGTAAAATTATTTTTTTCTGAGAAATTTCTTCTTTCAAGAAAACAAAGAGAACCATTATAAGTGGAATATCAATGTATTTTTTTTCTCCTCAAAACATTCATTTTTGTGCTTTACATTTTATGTATCTAAAATGTAAATTAAAACTTACTAAATTAAAACTACAGAACTTGGAAAAACTGATAATGAACTCCCACTTTCTGAATTACAGAATGTAGTATAGTTAGCAATTACTATATATGGAATTATAACTTATTTTTATGGTAAATTAAAAATAAAAACATAAACAAAAATGAAAATGGTAAAGAAGAAAGACAAGTGAAGCTGAAGCATAAATATATGAACATGATGAAGTAGATAACTTCTCTTAGACTTAGAAGCAGAGTGAATAATACAATGAAGTACATAGCAATTAATTGTCTGAATATATATCCTAAATACGTGGATAGAGACTAAAGACTAAAATGATCTTTGGGGTTCAATCTTATTTTTACCAGATTTTGTAATGGGATTTATGTTAATTTCAAATGAAGACAAGATCAATCTTCCTGTAAAAATAGCACTGAAGCACTGGCATTGACAATGCAATTTCAGCATGAGAAGACAGACCAATGTTACTGAGATAAAGCAGAATCTAAAAGTTTCTTAGAAGTCCAATTAAGAGGATATATATCTCTGAGTACTAGGTGGTCCTAGCTTTATCCATTGATAAGTGGAGGGAAAAAAAAGCTTCCATCATTTCCAAACATTCATATAATTCAATAAGAAAATTCTTTAAAAATGCCAACACCTCTTGGAAATTTTAGCAAAAAAGTTGAATTGCAGAATGAAATGGTACAGAAAATAGTAGAGAAAGGAGATTGAAAGGAAAATGTATAAGGAAGCTCTAAAGTTATTCATGAATAGAACGCAAGACCTGCAATAAGGCAAGATTAATATATTCCAGATAATGGAGACATAGAAAATAAGAAAAGGTTGCCTATACATATTCAGAAGAAAAGTAACATTATAAAAAGAAAAAAGATAGATATTCTACAAAAATGCAATAGTCAAGTAAAAAAAAAGTAAAAAATTACTGAATTTTTAAAAAGCTATTTTTAATTTTTAAAAATGATGAAGAATTGAAAGAATATTGTGGAAGAAGCAGAAACTGTGATTAATGATAATGGCTGGAGAGACTGAAACCAAAGAGTAAACAAGGAACATATCTGACCACGTGCTGTTTGCACAGTATATGAGTTTGCACTCAATGAAAACAATCAGCTTCTCAGTTCTATGCAAGTTATTGTAGAATCGACCTCCTGCAGCAGGATGTTACCACAGTAGCTATTTCTTAAAGTGAAAGACAAGAGAAAAGTGTAAAGCAGTATAGAATAAATAACGTTTGGTAAAATTCCATAATCTCTAGAGGTGAGGAAAGTAAATTTTCCTGCTCCCTACTCCTTTCAGAGTGTAGACCCTGAAAACCAAACCCGATATGCTAAATACCAGCATTTAAAGGCAGAAGTTTTTGTTTCTTTCCTTAATATGATTCCTCATTAATATGATTACAAAATCCTGAAACATTTTTTCCATAGAGAATCAAGTGCCAAGAGATCTTCAACAACTCAACACTCAGTTTTCCCACTACAATCAATCTATGAAAAAAATCTGTGTCTGATACAAAGAAAGAATGTGGATCCGCAGTCAAATCCATACTGCAAACTTCTGTGACGTAGTCCTGTTGATGAGGGGTATAAAAACATATGATTGGTATCTGCCAGAAAGTCTTTTTTGTTATAGATGTCATCTATTTTGTTATAGATGCAAACATACACACACACATATATATATTTATGCATACACCCACACAGGTATGCACTTCGGTTTTACTATGATACTAGTACTTCTAACTAGCAAATTTGTACATCTATAGATCTGTTTTGGATAGCACTACCAAAGCATAGTACAAGATTCATGAAGATCTTTAGGCAAAGTAATCCCACTCTGCTGTTCAGGTAAGGTGACTCAAATCAAGAAAATCACAAGCTGGGATGAGCATATTGATTTCACTAGTGCTTGCATTTCTTATTAACTACTTAATAGAGGCATTCCTTTCTCATCAGTTCAGTATTCCTTTGAGAGCTATGTTGAAATGCAACCTGTTATTTGAAATATATGTTCTATATTAAAAAAAAAAATTACTCATGAGACTATGAATTCTCAAAACATGGTGTCAAGTTCTAGAATCAAGTATTGCAAAATTTTTCCCCTGTGAGTAGTTTGTTGGCTTTCCTAGGTTACTTGTGGTCCTGACCACTACCACGGTCCTCTTTCCAGGTTATCTTAATAAGCAAGCTCAAATACATTTGTTCCCTCTCGTGCCCTCCTTTCCCACATCATTTAGACCTTGCTACACATAGCTATGAACACATTCAGTCCAAGAATATACCGTGAAGAAGCTCCAGGTGATACAGATCCAGGAAATGGTTGCTTTGGAGCTGCTTTGAGAGCTTGTAAGTGTACTCCCTAATTCTGCTATTCTTTAAAAATAGTCTTGTGAAGATTCTTGTTGTATTCTAATTAAACATGGAAACTGGGAAATTCTGCAGTTAACATGGACACAGTCACCTGAATGTCAATAACTTCAGGTGCTACCAGTGAACATGAGAACATCATGTTATAGAGAAATCAGTTATAGTGAATTTGATCCCTATATGATATTCCAGCGTTCCATATCTGCAAAGTTTTAAAATATTGATATAGTTCTAAGACATCAAGAGAGTCTGCTAATTCAAAATATACAGATGCTAGTAAGCTATTAAAAGCTGTTCCTTGTAATATAATTCAGAATCACAGATGTTCTAGCTAGAAAGCAGACTCACTGGTTTTAGTAAACACTTCCTTTTTTTAATCATTTTATTAATTCTTATTTTTTAAAATCATTTCTAGTTTATCCATTTTCACTGTACTTTTCACTCCATATTGCAATCTCCCAAGTCAGAATCCTTGTGCTAATCACGCAAAATAGGGCTGCTGCTGACCTAATGTAATATGCATTTATGGAAGGCAGCACAGGTATGCTACTTCGCATCAATTACAGGTCAGATCCCATATTCAGAAGACACTGAATATGCACTCATTCATGAAATTACCTTAGGTATATTAACATAAATGCAAGTGACTGGGATGTAAGCAGCATTCTAAGTGCTCTGTATAGCTGTCCTCATCCAGAGTGACTTCCCAGGCCTGAACACTCCATGTTATACGCTGGTTTAAGATGAGAAAACTGTAGCAATAACTTTTCTTCCTGACCTTCCAGTGTCATCTTTAATTAAGTAGTCTTGTAATTTTCTTATGTAACCTAAGTGAGTGGTTTATTTAGCTCCTTTGTAAATCTTTTAAATTAGAGATAACTAATGCAGCAACAACATAAATGGGTGGCTCTTTGCTATCTTAGGGAACTGAATTGACTTGTCTCAGGATCAGAAGAAAGGAAGAAGTATTTTAGAGGATATGGGAATGGACCATAACAGAATTATATTCTCAGTTCCTAAGTCATGAATGCACTCTCTATTATACCATATAAAAGCTAACTCAACTTTACTATGATGACATTTATGCAAAAACATTTCACATAATCATTTCACATTATGACTGATTAAATTTATTTGGTCATCAGCTTAATGCTTTGTATCTTCTGTGGAAGAGAAATAGACAGTAGCAGACTACATGGAGGCACCTCTGTCATTCTCATCTGTTTTACTCCCATTTCTCTGGTTCGTATATTTTCAAAGTCCTTCCTCTTTAAAGTAAAGTGGAGTATCTCTCCTGTAATCATGATGCTTCAGTTCGTGCTAGCTTTACTGTTGCACTAAATATTGAGAGACTTGAGCATGTGCCCTGGATGCTAATAGAATTTGACATCTTTTTTAATTCAGTGGTTAGTCTCTCTGCTCATAAAAGCTATTTACATGTTTTTACCATATTCATTTTTGCATCTTCCTTTCTGAGATTTGATTATCCTCTCACCTTTAATCAAAATATCTTACTTAAATTGTTCTGCAGAGGATACCTACATCCAATGTATAAAAGACTACTAGGTAAACTAAGTATCCTAAAGCATGGTCTGTATGACTCCTCATATGGTACCCCTATAGAAATAGACATAATCAAGGATAGATTTTATGCTGTTCACTAAACAATGTTTCTAAACACACTGCTCAAGAAGTGTGATATTTTGACACACAGTCATGCCCTGAGCAAGTGGGGAAGTCATCTTTTACTTAGTATAACAGAAAAATAATAATAGAAGTAAACACATAGTAATAGACAGAACAGTCTCAGAAAAATTTATTTTGTGATGAAGATGATAATGCTGTCAATGTCAGTATCTGAATGGCCCATCCGCCCTTTATGAAATAGTCAAATATTTGGAGAGTTCTAACTTGCACCAGTAAAACATCCCTCAGTGTGTGGAACATCTTGCACTTGGTAAATGTTGTTTTCATGTAAATTTTCACAAGGGAGTTTCATGACATGATTTTCCTCTTTACTGTGGCCAACACCAAAACATGTCAAGACAAGATAATAAGTGAAAACTTAAAAAAAAAGGTGTACTTGACAGACTGGAATCAATGTTCTCTGAAGTGCTTGAAGTGCTTTACAGGCAAAGAAAAATAAGGTGTTTTGAGAATTTGAGATTTTTTTTTTTAATAAAGAGCAGTTATAGTAAGTTAGGTTCAATCTTTACTTTTGTCTGCATTTCAGTAATACAGAAACTTGCAACATCTCAGAAAAATATTATGTAGACAACTTCTGATGTAGTGATGCCTTAAATGGTTAGAACATCATACGCAAAACAACCCCTGCTAAATCCATATCCCAAACATACTTTTTGTGGACTAAGATGTATAGATTTTTGGTCACTTTTTTTTGTGGCCAAGTTTCTGAAATATCATTTTAAACAAATAAATAAGCACTACAAACCCATCTTAATTAAGCAAAAGAAAACAAATTTAACTCATGATCATAAGCAATGGAAATAGATACAGAAAAAGAATTGTTAATGAATTTGTTCATCATTTCTAAGATTTCTTTCTTTATAAAAATGGTAATCTTGGCAAAATAAGACAGCACAAAAGGAACAAAAATTTATTCACTTTAAGAGAGACAGACGCTACTGGTTTTAAGTTATGGACCAGCAACTTAAATGTCGCTACTGGCCAACATGACACTGAGCTACACAGAACTTTTCAAGAAATCAGGACAGTTATTTTTTATACATCAAAAAATAACGTTATTTTACTTTTTTTCAGAATACAGAGGCTGTCTACTGAAACAAGTCAAACATTTATCCTTACTAAAAATAGAGTGGGAAAGGATGATCAGTTGAGGTTACAGCTGCCTATATGTTCTCAGTCATAAGTACAGTTGAAGGAGCAAGGAGTTGAAAGATGACAGTGCTCAAACCTGTTTTATTATGCAAAACAACCATAATTCTACTGCTTATGCACTCTCATCGCATGGGAAGGGATGACTAATATCTATGAAGGTATGTAATGCCCAGGGAGAGAACACAGTGCATCTAGCATCCTCAGACTGCATATACAGATGATAAAGCCTATAAGCTGGTACTGGTATAGGCCATATAGTATCATTCTCAGCCTGCAAATAGCTGCTCTTTCTAAGCTCACAGGTGTTGCTTTTCCACCATTATCCCACAGGAGCACAATATCCCAAGTCCTTGAGTTGCTCAGCATTTAAGGCCAAGCATTGTCTTATTCCTTAAGATTGCGAGAAGCAAAACAATAGTAATAAGACTGTAAATTATCAATGTATTTGAAATCTGTAATCCTGCTATGTGAAAAAAAAAAAGAAGAAAAAAAGAAAGTTAACAATCTGCCAGTCAGACAGCCAATATGTTCAGCAAATGGTCAGTATAAATTAAACTGAGAGAAACATAATAAACAGACACACTTTGTTACCAATCCAATCACATTTCTGTGTCCTCCAATCTAACTAGCTAGGGGTCCTTCTACAGTGCATTTCAGCCTTAAATTAAATGACACTGCTATGTGAAATGATTTAAGAGGTGCTATGAAAACTAAATAGATATTAAAGGATGCTGTCATAAAAGGATTAGTTTTATTTTCCAGTCACAGAATGAGAGCACCCCTCCTCGTGCCCCAAACAAATAAAGTAGATTTCATTTTGAATTTCAAATGGGAGATTAGCACTGCAGGTAGAAGAAGATTTTGCTGAAGAAGCCATTAGCATCACACATTGGATTTCAATTGCCTAAGAGAGTGCAGTCAAAATGAGAAATACATATGGATAAACTGATGCTTTGATAGCTTTATGCTATACAGGAAACAGGTGGGTAAAAACATGCTAATTCAAGGACTCAAAATAAGTAAATTCCCTCTCTCTCTTTTTTTTTTCCTGTTTTTGTGGTAGCTCTCAGTAGCCTCCCTAAGGAATATGGATGTTACAGTCTGTCCTAAAACTTCCTGGCAATACATAGAAAAGATACAAACTGTAAAAAATCACTCTTGTTTGAAAAGCCATAATCAAGAATTCCTCATATATACAGGTTAAAAAAAAACAAAGGAAGAAACCTATAACAGAAACAAAGAAAGGAATTCATCTCTCCTAGTGCCGACCTTACCCAAGAGAGTAGTTATTCACTGAATAGTACCTGAGCCCCTCTTTACTAGCAGTTCTCATTAGTAAGCTTTCAAGGGCTCTTGGTGTAAGCAAAATCTGCAAGAAGACTAGATGTGTTTTGCTTTCCCATCAGTCTCTTCACCTAGACAACTGAAGCACTGAAAATTTATTTCATGACATCTTAGAGTGATTCAACTTCATAATCAAAGCTCTCACCTTGTTCCCTCTACCCTCAGCTTCCGTCTTCATTTCTGTGTGTTTCTGTCTTCTCCAGAATCACTGACAATACAAGTATGAGGTAAGTAATTCAGGCAGATGCTCTAGAAACAGCGTAAGGTCTGTAGGAGGCCATAGGTTCATGCAAATATATTTTTCTGCCTGCACCAACAATTTAAAGTGTGACATGTCTTGTTCAAGTATTTTTCCTTCATGTATTTTTTTCTGCAAATATAGTAGAAAATAGTGAAGGTAATCTGCCCATCGCTGTGGATAGAGAGAGAGAGGGAATCCTGACCCAAACTGCTGTAAGGTTGCATGCTCAGCTTTTTCCTGAGATGGGTCAGGCTTAGAAAGCAGGAAAGGCTGATTCTTCAGGTAGGAAAATCACAATAGTGTGCGAGTCAGTAGATAACAAGTTCACATTAAAGATCTAACCATCATTTTGGAACATTTCTGAATGCTGTTCCCTCACTTGTGCATTCTGTTAGAAAAGAATCATTTCTATCTTCCCACTGAATATAACTAGTCTTTCTGTAAGGGGGAATGCTTCTACAATAAGTTGTGCATATTTTTGATGAGATGTTATAATCTGAAAATTATACAGCCTGTGCTACTGTGTGATGTTTCTAACATCTTTTAAGAGGACTGGCCTCTCTATTTGTCCTCCTTTCCAAGTGGCAGTGTGACCTTTCGATTAGGTGTCGGTATTCCCACATACTAGTTTCTCCGACCTTTATGGGAGCATTGGTAGGATGAATGACTTCTTAGAGGAATAATCAACATCATTCTTATGTTCTCAAATATAAAACAAAACATCATTATGAATAACTTCAGTGTATTTGCATCAATAAAACAAGTAGAATAGTAAGTAATACTAAAACTCATTTCTGACAGGAAAATATGAACAGGCTAAAATAAAAAAAAAATCAAAAATAAACTTGAATAAAAATATATACAATGAAGCTGCAAAAGATATATGTAACCATTTGTTTTATGAATGCAGGGTTCAAGCATATTATTCTTTCTATACCTGGCACCAAGGCTATTTGAACTTTCCCCATGACTATTAATCATGCAATCTCTCATCTTCCTCACCTACTACAGAGATTTGACAAGGACTTTCTTTCACCTTGAAGCACACTAGTGCAAATTCAATTTGGGCTTTGCTTTTCTAATAGACTATACTGAGAAACACTAAAGAATCTCTTTTCTTTTTCTCCAGAGACAAGTTTAACAACAGAAAGGATTTTTCCATTTTCCCTCTACTACTATGAACAATTTTCATTTAATTTATTTATTATTACAAGTCAAGTTTTACCTTAAAAATAATAAAAAAGTAGAACAACCTCAAAAATAAAGAATAGGTAAATCAAGAGGAAAGAGAACTTAAGGACAATTATTTAGAGAACATGTACTTTGTTAATTTTATAGCACTCTGGCTTGGTCAAAAATTCATGCCTAAAGGATTTCTTAGAAAAGCATAAAAAGAAGACCCTCCTATTAAGTCACAAGGTTCAGATGCACCCCCTTGCTTTTCAAATTCCTTTTGAGAGGAACTTGTCTGCAGTTGGATGCAGTCCTAGTCCCTGAACTGGTCAACAGTTCATGTCTAAAAATGTATGTGCACAATCAATCGGAGACAGAACTGAGCAAAGTTTCCCAAAGGTCTTCAAAGTTTAGCATGCTGTTAATCACTTACTGAGGATCTGTTATGTATAAGGAATCTCTCAGCCTCAAGAATAAGTTGGGAAATGGCCTTGCTCAAGAGGAGGTTTTGCAGAGCACTTCACTGCCATGCAGGACTGTTTCAAGGGCTTTCGGAATTGACCCCTATTTATGGGGTGGAGGGAGATGATTGACTCATAGTCATAATTTGCATGCTGGATGGGTCTTAGCTGGCCCATATCCAGTTAACTGTTTAAATTGCTGGTTACATCTATCTAATGTTTACATGGAGTTCAGGTTAAGTCGAGGAGAGAGCACATGTGGTGAGGGAGGGAGCACACAAATAAAACATGAGGAAGCACAACTGCATGCACCAGCAAAAGCTGAAGATGGACTAGCTGGAAAAGAGCATTGCAGAGAAGGAACCTGAGCATAGGCCATCAGTGTTTCCTCATGGCAAAGGCTAGCACTATCCTGGGCTACCGTAGATCTCCTCTACTTACTACTGGTTAGGTCACATCTGCAGTACTGTGTCCTGTTCTGGGCTCCACGGTATAAAAGGTATGTGGAGCTATTGGATTGAGTCCGGCTACCAAGATGACGAAAGGAGTGGAATATTTCTAAAATGAGGAAATGCTGAGAAACAAGGAACTGTTGAATTGGGAGAAGTGTAAGAGGACATACTCTCATCCTCCCTGATAGGAGAGTGCAAAGAAGACAAAGCCAGACTTTTCTCAGTGGTGCCCAGCGACAAGAGAAGATGAAATACAGACAAAGCCCATTTAAATATAACATGTTTCTTCACTATGAGAATGGTCAAACACAGGAACATCTTGCCAAGAGAGACTGTGCAATCTCCATCCTTGGAGATATTCAAAACACAACTCAACACAGTCTTGAGCAACTTTCTCCAGATGACCCTGTCTGAGCAGAGGATTTGCTTAGATAATCTCTTTTGTAATTCTGTGGTATTACAATACATATGGAAGTGAGATGTAGCAATTCTGATCTTCTGGCCAGAGGATATACCTGAAGTTCATTATGATTTTGCTTCCGTTAAAAAGCAAAATATCAACAATTTTAAGCGTATTATTTCCCGTTGTAGTATTTGCATCGAGTCCTGAAGGATTAAGCACATGAGAGCTTCAACAGAGGGAGATATTGTAAATATTAGAACATTAAAAGATAAGATTAATAGTAAGTGCTAAAATATATATCTGTAAATAAGGAATACCTTACAGAAAGTAAATTAAAAATTAGAGTTATTCTTATAACAAAAGGATAGGTCAACCAATTTAATTATGAAGCATTTTTAAATCTGGAGGGCTAACTTACAGAATGCGTAATTAACATATGTAGCTTATTGCTGTGAGATATTATCTGATCCAGAGATTAATAGGATTAATAAAATGAAAAACATTAATATGTGCAAATATAATAGATAAGTCTAATAGTAATAAATTTCTCTTGTGTTAAGAGTCAAAATTAAGAAAGAAAATGAAAACAGATTCCAGGAAAAAAATATGCTGAAACTAGGCTGTTCTTATGCCACATGTATCAAGTATTGATAAAATTATTTTTTTTATGATTTTGAAGCAAATTATACTGACTTTTTCAGTGGATTTTTGTCAGATAGCATAATCATAATGGCCCAAAAAAAAGTTGTAATTTGTCCTAACAGAGAGAATTGTGTCATTCACATTATAGAACGGACATTCTCAGTCCTCTTTAAATACTTTTCTGGAATTACATACTAAAAACAAAAAGATCTAGTCCTCTTATTTAGAAGTCTGACTAAGGTTTTAAGAGTCCTGAATAGATTCCATTGTCGTTACTGAAAAAGCTATAGATGCAAATTACTCCAATATACACCAAAAATATATAGCATGTTACATATAATTATATAATCAAGACTATTGGGCAAGTTGCTACTCAAAATAAGGATGACATATTAATCATTTCTGAAGTGGTATCTTCCTCTGTAACTTCACTTTAATACTATATCCAGGCTAATATTTCATTCCAAATAGTTAATGCACTCAAAATTATAAATTCTGAAAAGTTATTACCAAGAATTTATTGGAGCCTGTATACCTTGATCAGCATAACTTGTGATATATAAAATCCAAAGAATTACGTTTAAGAGGATATAAAGCAGTAGGTACAAGTAATGATATTCCTGGTTTCTTTAACGTGAAAGAGTTGAATATTTTTCAAGGAATAAATAACAAGCAGAAAGGGCAAATGTAAAAGCTAAAGAAGTAGATGAGCAGATAACATTCTACAGGAAAAAGAAGCTATAGGATAATATCTGAATGTAGCAGGGATTCAAAGTGTGAGATAATTTGAAATACTAAAATTGTGAGACTATTTGAAATACTAGATTTCAGGCCTGGCTTTTCAGAGAGGATTTTTCAATGTAAAATAGTAGTTTGGGAATATTGAATGCAGAAGGCAAGTTAAGTATTCTGACCATAAATTTAATGAGTAAATTAAATTATGAAAGTTTGTCAAAATGAAAATATTTGAACTACTAAATGTTTAATATTTAGCTAGTAGAAACCTAGGAAAAAAGAAGTATCAAAACTCACTTAGGCTCCTGGGGAATAGAAATCTTTTTTTTTTATACATACCTCTCTTTTTGAAGTCACCAAACACCTTTGGATTCTGCCTTAGAATCATACCATAATCACTGATCACGATCTGCCTCCAGCTAAAGACCTGTCAAGTTAAGGCATGACAGTTTTTGTAGACCCCAAAATGCAATAAGTAATTTAGCTCTCCATTCCGGTTACTTCTCCAGATGGAACAGGCAAGTGTGATTTCCATGCTAGACTTTCAAGCCAAGTTGCTGTGATCAAATATGCTTGAAATAATGTCAAAACCAATCATTATGGGTGTTTTTATTCAGCTACAGATTGCAGATGGAAAGGTAAAGCAGATTTACTGGGCACCTGGTTGAAGAGTTGTGACGGGTGTGCTCCTTCCCCAGCCTGATCTCCCACACGGAGTCCCATTCAAGTGGTAACCACCAGTGGGGTTAATTGATCATGGTTTCTGCCTCCTTAACCTCTGCACACTGAACTTTAACTCTACAGTTGCTTTCTGTTGGTGTGTGTTTTAATGGACTCTGGAGAAAGACATAACACAATAGCCGAGGACTAACAAAGCTTGGATCATCAAAAATTCTGTTGAATTGATATACAAAAATGACTATAAATCAATCATCTTATCTCATAAACAGGAGGACAGCCCCAGAACCCATTGAGATCTCCTTGCGAGGCAGTAGGCTGCACACCAGGATCTCCACTTGAGCAGGGACACCCCTTGAGGTTGAGAGATCTCTTACCAGCTACAGATCCGTGGCAAGTGAACGTAGCATGCTATATTGTTGCACTACATTGTATCCAGGATTGACTGTGTACATCATCCCTTAGACATAAACTGTTGACAACCCTGTGACTAAGACTGGATTCAGCTGTACTCAGGCTCCTCTGAGAAGGTTTGGAAAGCAGGAGGATCCAACCTGAACCCTGCAATGTGAGTGTCTTCCTCGTATCTTGTATAAATTTCTCCCCTATGCAGTATAGTAACCTTGCCATAGAATTTTGCAAAAACCACTGTCTATATCAATAAAACATATTGCCATTTCTCTAGTATGCATGAAGAACATTGCATCACTCAATCCCTCTCCCCATCCCCTTCTCACTCCATGACAAGACTATCTCTCTGTAGAAAGTATGTTGTGACCTTTCCCTTTCACAAACAGCAAAAACAGCAAACAAAAGACAAAAGAGATGAGAAGAAGAGTGAGTCACCTGGGAGATTTCTCCCAAGAATGTCTTAGTGACTTAGTGGAAAAAAGAAAAAAAACACTTCTCACAGAGCAGCACAGGCCTTTCTTTTCCCCACTGCCAAAAAAAAAAAAAAAAAAAAAAAAAAAAAAACAACCTAAAAACAAGCAACCACCCCTCTGTCCTGTCCTTAGACAATATGCTATGAACTGACATTTTCCTCAAAATGCTTTTCACTTCAACTAATGAATGGTATTTAGGATACATTGCAAGCACAGACTGCCCTAATATTAACTGCTAATGTTATAAGGAAAGTGGTGGGTGCAGACAGATAAGTGTACATGTACGTGCAGCTTTGAGGTAGTTCATTAGTCAAGTCCTGGTCACACAGAGAACCTGCTCAACTCATGCAGTTTCAACCAGGTCAAGATTAAAGGAGTTTACTGATTTAGTAGCAAGGTGTAATTAATTGAGAATTAGTGAACTCTACATTCAGGATGAACATCATTAAAAAAAAAAAAAAAAAAAAAATCCAACCTAAAACCAAAGGAATTTGCAAAATTTAAAAAAAAAAATAAAAAAAAAAAAAGGCAAACTACAACCCTAGGCATTTGCAAAATGTTAATAAACAACTTCAAATTTCTAAACAGCCTTCTACTACTCTCATGGTAATTCTGTGGTACTGTTTAATCGAGCTGATGTTCTCCAGTTTGGGTGATTTGGATCTCTCTCCCAAATTTTGATACAGACAAGTAAGCTACTGTAACCTTCCAGACAGAACGGAAATGCTGAGATTTGGATTGTTTCTCTGGAATCCACCCGTGCTCTCCAAATAATCTGTCTAAAATGAATGAGAGGTTTGAATATTGACTCAGTGCTTATGAAAGGACAGGTGTCTCCACTGTGTAGAAAACAAGTAGGAAGTTAAAAGAATTGTATTGTATTCACACTGCACACAGGCAGCATGAAGGAAAAACACTATTGATTTGGGGAAAGATCTCTGAAGATCCAATGATCCAACACCCCTGCTCACCTAGAGCAGGTTATTCAGAACTGTGTTGGGTTGTGTTTTGAATAGTTTCAAGCGTGGAGACTCCTCAGCCTCTCTGGGGCAACCTCTTCTTGTGCTCAGACATCCTCATAGTACAAAGTACTTTCTTGCATTCAAGTGCTTTGGTTTGTTCCTATTGTCTTTTGTCCTGACACCAGGCACCACTGAGTAGTGTCTGGAAAAGGCCTCAAGATCATCAAGTCCAACTGTAAGCCCTTCAACACCATACGTATTAAACTATGTCACCAAGCGCCTCACTCACACATTTCCTGAACACTGCTAGGGACGGTGACTCCACCACTTCCTTGGGCAGCCAGTTCCAGTGCTTGACTTTCTGTATAGAAATGTTTCCTTATATCTAATCTGAACGTCCCCTGGTACAACTTGACGCCATTTCCTCTTGTTCTGTTTGTTATTGGTTACTGGAAGAGATTGACTCCTGCCTCATCTCAGATAGTTGCAGAGAGCAATAAGACCTTCCTTGAGCCTCCTCTTCTCCAGACTAAATAACTCCAGCTCCCTCAGCTGCTTCTCATAAGGGAAATTAGCCCAAAGTTCACAATTCATACAAACATAGGTAAAAGTTTTCATAAAGTATTCATAGTAAACTTTACAACCAATATAAGACTCACATTATGTGTCCTTTTGGATTTTAAAGACCTCAAGATATTTAAAACAATGGAGAGTTGTTCTTTCACAATTACCATTTTGACACTAATTTCATTTTATCTACATTATGGTAGATTGAGGCTGAAAAATAGGCTAGGAATGTGTTCTTTTACCTAAAAAATCACAAAATGTAAGAAAGTAACTTTTTTGTCAATTCATTTTCTTCCTTAACTGTTCACACAGAGCCACTGAAACACACCATGAAGTCCAAAAGTGACAGTGAAATATTATATGTCTATGATTTGCATGCTACTGTTATATTTACACAAATAAAATCCATGTGTGCAGCTACAGAAAAAAAGTAGCAAATCTTGTTACCAAAATGCAACATCTGTTTTTTGTTGCAGTTGTTGTTATTGTTGTTATTTTGTTGTTTTTTATTTTATTTATTAATTAATTTATTTATTTATTATAGGATGGGGGGACTCCTTTTTAATCTAGCTGTGGGTTGGGGTTCTTGATCACCAAGTCTCAGTAGTTATGGCTGACCTTTCCATTCTGAAAAGGAATAGCCAGGTTCAAGATTTTTAACTGCATATTTTCCTGTCATTTTATAAATATTTTAACTGTTCTGTGGGAGAACTGAAATACCAGTTCCTTTAACAGAAAAGAATTTGACTGCACTAGTTCAGAAAATATTTACAGACTGAAATCCTATAGCTAAAGAAAAGACTACATAATTTAAGTTGCAGAACTTTGAGCTGGCAGAAGAAATAGACTATTTTTGATGGCACCACAGGGAAGTGAAAAGTATAGCAAGTTCAGTTATTATCAAAGAAAGATTGACAATTCCTTCTTTTTGTACAAGCTCTAGTGGAGAATCAGTGAATACAGTAAATGCTGTCTGCTTTGCTGCTATACTATATATCTTTATGCAAAGTCCCAAACTAACCTAAATTAAAGCCAGCTTGATGCATTTGATTACCTGCAAAAAGAAAAGAAAAGCACATTAAAAACAAGTAATTATTTTACAGAGTGATTCACTTTTAATGACAATCAGGAATTTTTGCTTCACTGATTAGAATGTCTAAGTTCTTGCCCTCCTAACACAGAAACCATTGAACTCTGAAAGCAACAATGGAAGAATGTGACAGCATAAAGCAAACCTAGTGACATTGTTGATTTAGTTCCTGCTTGATAGACTGAGTAAGCAAAATTACCCATGAGAAAAACAGAAGAATATACATATACCATTTTGTATATGCATGGTTAATTAAAAGTAGCCATATAAATTTAAATTGTAGTTGCATGAGCATGGTAAATGAGCAATCTAATAAATCATGCTATGCAAAGCATCAAATAAATAAACAGTTACAGCTGGATAATTCTGTACCCACACCATTTCATAGCTTGGAACTTCATGCCATATTTTCCTCCCTATCACCATACTAATTTTAGTGCTGGTAATTTTTTCTCTGATTTTGTTATATTTCATTGTGTTAATGTATATTCCACCAGATGGAAATAACTTATAATTAATGAGATATTATCCTTTAAAACATTAAAAGAATATTTGAATTTTAAACGAAGTCCCCAGACTCTTGGCATTCAATTATATTTGCAAATGCATTTCCAGTACCCCTATCTCTGCCAATCATCCACCTGTATTTTAAGTTCAGTGCAATTTTTTGCCCCATAAAATTCAAAACTGTAGTGATATATTTATGAATTTTGAACCAATTCAGCTTACTCAAATCATTCCTACTTATATTTAGTACTCAAAATTTATTTTTTGCAGATGAAGTGAGGGCAAATTGCAGAAAAACTTCATAGATAGATCCCATCCTATCTATTCTATATGATTTCTAACAGCAGAAAATTCATAATGGATTAATGATAGCCAGTTATCGATCATGTGTTTATACCAGCTTGCCAGAAAAAGAGAGGAAAGATCCACAATGCTGTTCTGTTATATTTATTGGTAGCTGGTCTGGGCAAATGGCAGGGGACTATCCTTATTATCTCTTGAATAGATTTAGCAAACACTGCAGAAGGCTACGTCCTTTATCTTTCCTTTCTATATTCACCTAAAATTTACAGACACTGTTACGATCACTCGGGCTTGTTTCTAATTTGCCATACATCTTTCTGGTCACTGCAGTTCTGTAGCTCCAGAACTCCTCTGGAGGGAGACTAAAATCTTACCGCTCAGGGCAAACAAGCACTAAGGTGAACCATTTCCAGAAGATAATATGCACAACAGTTGGATTAATATTGTACTATACCTGGACTGGTTAACAAACATACAGAGAGGGACACAAAGAAATTACAAAGTAGATAGTTTTAATACTAACTCAGAGAGTTTTAAAACTCTGAGATCAAAGTGAAAGAAATGCATGAGAAAAATGGTTTGATTAAGGGTTGTCAAAATTGTTCAGGAAAGGATCAAGATCATGCCTGAATAGTTTGTTGAAATGCTTTGAAATGATTACTTCCAAGGTAGACAAGATGACACAGTGGGAGCTCTCACTCTTAGCTTTTTAGTAAAAGCTCTGCAGTCACTTCAGTGGAATCCTATTAAACAATGTATTTATTTTAGAATTGAAGCCCAGACATATAAACAAGACCAGTAAAGAAGCTGAACACCAGAAAAAACTGCAAGAAGCATTTCTGAATACTGTGAGGGTAGCTTATACTGTATTTAATCCTGAGATTTGCTGGACATCTTTCACCTGCACTAAGTCCATACTTTGGAACTGATCTTTCTCTGAAAAGGAAGCTGCTGAGCAGCCTTAGAACAAGTGTTAAATGATAGACCCAAAAGTTGTCAGAGAACTATATATTTCTCTCTCTTTTGCTCCTTATGGGGTGAGTTACTGTAGATTCATGGATAGAAAATGACACTGAGTTATTTTCAAAAGAATGTCTCACACATTCTCACCTTATGTATCTAGACTACTTCTGTAAGAGTAGGTACCTGCAGAGAAAGTTTCATCTCATTCAAAATCAAGTTCATGAATTAGGGGGATCTGTATTTTAAGAAGGTTCAAATCTATATCTCTTTCCTTCCCAAGGCTGTGATCTAGCTGTCTTGAAACAGAGTTTTCTGGAAAAGCATAGGCTCCAAAATCTGCTGCCCAATAACAGTCCTCTTGAAGCAGGGAGACCAATTCCTCAAAATTTTGTATAATCACAGAATCACATGGAATCACAAAATGGTTAAGGTTGTAAAGGAACTCTAGAGATCATTGGGCCAACCCCACTGCTCAAGCAGGGACGCCTAGAGCATGTGGCACACGGTCACATTCAGATGTTTTTTGAATATCTCTGAAAAAAAGAGACTCCACAACCTGCCTGTGCTGTGTTATTATAAAGTTAATAAATCAAGCATGAAATATGATTGTGGCAGTTTTGAGTAAGGAGAGAAACACACCTAGAAATGCATGGCAAAATTAAGTACATTGGTAAAATTTATTGCCTTTGTTTATAGAACTGGAGAAAGGAGGGTGGAGTCAGCTTGTAAAAAAAAACTACTTAAATTCTGTCTATACATGTTGGTATCATCTTTTGAACTATATATCTAACCTTCCGTTATATTTAATATGGTTAATAGTTCTAGAGAGAGAAAAAAACTACTTCAGAGTGAAATGAATAGTTGTCTATACTTCTTTTACTGTATTTGCCAGATATACATTATTTATGAGGAGAGATTAGACACCTAGAACATGATTTAGCTGCCCAAACATAGGCAGTACATGTCATTTGACTTATCCTGAGGCATCCACTTCCCGTAAAGTTGATAGACATGACTCCTAAGAGCCCCTGGCCTATGCCTATGCTCTCTAGGAGCAATTACTTCCCATCATCAGGAAGAGTAGGCTATCCTACCCTCTCAGATGAAAGTTTTCAATCATCAATAGTGAGAAACCAGCATATATGGCATCAGGTGAAGGCTGAAAATGTTTATACTGCTTTTGGAGGAAGTGTTATAAGGGAGGTGACACAATGATGAATATTCTCTCAATATAAGAAAAGCCATTGTGCTGCACACATAGTTTCCATGATATCAACAAGATAAGTATGCAGAAAAAGCTTTTTGTTCTTGCAATATGATGCGCTGTTACTATAGATCCCAACCTGAGAGCATCTGAAAAGCAGACCCAGGGGAGAGATGCAAGCAGCTAGCTAATGCAAGAGTGTCAAAACTCAAGGACTTTCAGAACATTTTCTTAAATGAAAAATAGGGTGAAATTTGCAAATCTACTTCTTTGAAGCACTTCTGTTTCATCTGTGGTGATTGCTAGGATGTTTTGCTTTACCTAAAGAATTCTCTGAACCTAAAATAACACAGATTAATTTCTATTCTGTTTAAACTTAGATATTCCTCCAGTAATTAGACTTTGTTTGTGAGGATTTGTGGGTGTTTTTATATATATATATATATTCTAGTTTTTAAAAGCTTAAATATTTAAAATCATGGCTTCCTTTTCCAATGGCAATTTATAAGCAAAGACTGAAATAAAAAGTATTATTATTGGAATGTTTTGTGGTTTTGACTCACTGTAAATAGATCTTTTAAAACAGCTTAGGTGATTACTCACTGTGCAACAAGAAAAAAAAAATTCATAGCACAGAACAGAGTGAATCTGGGTCATCTTAAGCTATACTTTGAAAATATCAGTAAGTCAAAAGCCTACTTTCAGATGGAATAGGAGAAAAGACAAAAACAAGTCAGTTGTATTCCTGAGATTGTTCTTCATTGCCTAGTCATTAAAAAATCATAGAATCATAGAATCATAGAATCATAGAATCATAGAATGCCTAAGGTTGGAAGGGACCTCTAGAGGTCATCT
>JAWLRI010000963.1:6661269-6672937 GCA_034781795.1 Crypturellus tataupa | reverse complement strand
TTTTCTGTGTTGTTCGTAACCAGGGTGCCCATCCCGTTCACTAGGGGACCCACATTTCCCTTAGTCTTCCTTTTGCTCATATCATATATATTACCAGACTCTTTGTAGTAGAGAGTAAGTTTAGGGACATCAATGAAAAGGATGCAAGGCAGGATATCAGCTATTCAACTATTCAGTTGTAGAAATATTGTGCAAGCCCCTTTTGTAAAGATTTTTGTCACTATTTCGGTCATTCATATACTTTTTTTAAAAAAGTACCTTTCCTACCTTTCTAATTTTGTAACTATCATTTTCTGCTTGCTAATAGACTAGTGGTAACAAGGCAGAAGACCAGAGTTCCTCTTAGAAAATGTTTCTTCCTTTGGAAATTTCTTTTTCTTTTTTTCAGGGACCTTTTTCTACATCTTTGTTGTTTGTGATTTTGTAAAGATTTCTGACATTTCCTCATATTGAGATTGGACTGATTTTAAAGAACCTGTTTTTAACACAGGAATTGACATACACAAACAGAATAATTCATCCTCTCTAATTACAAAGACTTTATTATCTTTTAAATAACAAGAATCCAGGAAATAAAATGGTGCTTGTTCTTTTATGAGGAATCTCATCTTAATCCATTTTTACCATGTTTAAACATCTGCTTCGAGACATAAAATATTCAATATTCTGGCAAGTCAGTTCTTTTTGTATAGAAGACAGTGAGTTTAACAACTTGTCCTAGATTTTAAGAAATAGCCTTTTTGTGTATTCAACTTTGCATATACAAATAACTAAGCTTCAATTTCTGCATGCATAATTCATAGCAGGTGAAAATATTCTTTGGGTGATTAGATAACTGCTAATATTTGTGCTCATATTTACTTTAGGCCCATAAATTCGGGTCAGTGACTGTGAGCCTAACATTGCTTAAAACTGTGAAGGCAGGCAGACATGTAAATCAAATCTTGATTTTGCTGACTGATAGAGGGTATATTTGTTTCTGCAAGATGCTGAAAACTTTTGAGAAATATTGAGCATCCACTATTGCTCTTGCAATGATTAGAAATGTAGAGCGCTCAGCACCTTGCAGAATAGGCAATAAGATGTCCCAAAGACTATCTTTGTGAATAAACTCACTTTCAGGCTGCAATTCAGAAAGCATATGTTTAATTTCAAGGGCAAGAGAAGTATCATTGAAATGAACGGATTCACTCTGTACTCCAAATTAACCACATATTTAAGTACCTTAGTAAATCATGGTAGTTTATTAAGAAGGTTGTAACAGAGGAGCTAGTCCATTAACATCAAAAAGGCACAGGATGTTCAGGAGAATTTAAAATAAATTAACCATTTCATACTAGCTACAGAGTATTACAGCTTGTATATGTGCTCTGATTCAGACATAGCATGGTCTAAATTCACTTTATCTTAATCCACCTTGGGTTACAAGGAGAAAGGTCACTCTTATTCTCAATGAGGAAGTCATCAAAAGTTTTAATGTGCTTTAATTTGCTAATTTGCTTTATCTTTCCTAAGTAGAAGCAGTAACATATATTTTGGATGTAGTAGGTATTTATTTAAAAAAAAAAAATCCAATTCATTGACTCCAAAATACTTCTTATAAATCCTCTCAGAATCTAACAGAGCCCTGTCAGATTTCTTGAAATCTGAGGTCTAGGGGTCCTGAGGACCCCAGGCCTGTGGATCTGCAGCAGTCTCCCTACAAAATTTCCTGTAGTATGTGCTGAGTAGACATACTGAACAGAATGTACCAGCCGTGGTCACCCTGAGAAGCTGTTTGAAAGCCCAGGGAGCCTCAGCCCTAAATGAAGATCAGATTCCTTGCTCTGTAGGAAAGAAAGAAGAAAGAGCCAGAAAGCCTGGCTCAAGCAATGTTGTCAGAGTTTCATTAACCCTGCTGCAGAGTCAGAACTGGGCTGAATTCCAAGAGTCTTTATTGGGATTGTAACCAAAATAAAGTAAAACAAAAAATGAAACACCTCTTCCTAATCTGTTCAGCAGAGGACCCATTTTTTTCAGAAAATCATAAGATGAACACTTGTATTTTTTTTGAAGCTTGTAGTCATAAGATATTCTTCAGTTTGTTGTTCCAGTCTAAGTATCTCAACTATATCTATAAAGGTCTATTACAGATATACATATAAATATATAATTGTCTATTATATATACAAATCAGTTATAATTAAAATGAAGAGGAAAGCATGGAAGAAATTTTGTGTGAATTACTTTATGAAGCAACTCTTGAGGTTCTTTAGTTACATATCCAGCAACACTCCATGGAAGATCAAAAGAAACCTCTGTAATGATTAATAACCTTTAATATGACCAACATATCATAAACGTAAATTGAGATAAAATGTGTGGATCAGGAACTTAATTAAAAATGTTGTAGTTGATAATTGAAGAAGGATGTTGAATTAGGAGAAAGTCATAATATCCCTCATACTAATGAAAGGTTTTCACATGTGAACTCAGAGCCTCATAGAGAATATGAACAAAGACCCTGTTCAAAGCAGGGTCAAAGAGCTGGTTGCCCAGCACTGGGTTTCCATCTGGGTTTCAGATGTGGCTAAGGATGGAGACCCTGAAGCCTCTTGGGCAAACTGTTCCTGTGTTCAGTCACCCTCACAGTAAGGAAATGGGTTTTTTTTAGGTTCCAATGGAGTTTTCTGTGTTTTGATTTGTGACTGTTCCCTGTTCTCTTGTCACGGGGCACAACTGAGAAGAGTCTGGCTTTGTCTTCTTTATGTCCTTTCAAATATTTATATACCTTGATAGGAACCCCTCTGAGCTCCAGGCTAAACAGTCCCAACTCTCTCAGTCTCTCCTCATATTAGAGGTGCTCCAGTCCTTTAATCATCTCTGGGGTCCTTCACTGGGCTCATTTCAGCAAATCCATTTGTTTCATGATTTGGGGAGGCCAGAGTGAGACCCAGCACTCCAGGTGATAAACAGAACAGAAGGATCACCTCCTCTGACCTGCCCACAATGCTTGCAGCCCAGGATGCTGTTGGTCTTCTTTGCCATGAGGGTGTGTTGCTGGCTCTGATGTACTCAGTAGCCGATATGAATGAAAGTAGACAAAGCTCCTAGGAGACAGACTAAGTGTGTAGATCTGAGCCAAAGAGTATATGGTTAGACTGGCCACTGATAATCTAGGTCTCCGTCCAGAAAAAAGGAACTAGGGAGACTCCTTAAAAAGCAATGAGGGAGGCCTAAGTCCTTCATTATTAATAAAGTCTAGCTAGAAAGAATGTCAGTGTTACAATACTGTGTTCAGTGTATTAAAATATTTATTTCTCTTAAATGAGAGAACTGTAGAGATACTTGATTCTTATGAATAACATTACATCTATGTGTATACCATGAGTAGCTGCAACTAATCCCTTTCTATATAGTACTACTGTTTGCTTCTCCCAACAGCTGATTATGAAGGGATTGTTAGAGACCTCTGGAAATTGGAACTTTGATGTTTCTGCTATTTCAGATATTTAATTCAGTGAATGATAGTTTAGACTTTCATCCTTGGACACGCATGGACATTAGTTTATTTTCTTTTTTTTTACCATTTTTTGAATTTGCCGTATCACTCTTACAATAGAAGTGGATTGCTGTATCAAGTTTGAATTATGATTTGTCTTTTATTCATTTACTATATTTACATAGAGAGTCCTAGTAGTAATATTACTTCAGTTAGAGAAGAACAAAACAGTGTGATTTTTGTAAAGCTATGCCACTAATAAATTCTATATAAGTGTATTGAGTTCATCAGAATGATTAAAACATAATTATCCTTTAAAATATTCTTTTAAGGCTGTCCTGCACTGCTGGAGTTGGACGAAGCAGATTTAAATTACCTAATTCAGCTGCTGAAGAGTTCAACAGAAGAACATTCTCAGTTGGTGCAGAGCTGGCATGATCTACCACATGCAAGCCACATCTGGTCTAGTTGCTTAGAGGAAATTTCCAAGGCAGTTGGAGGTCAAGAGAAAGAAAAATGAAGCACAACACTGTGGTAACCCTGGTTTTGGAAATGAACTCCCGGAAATGAAAGTTCGGAGTATGTGGAATTCTGTCATAAACACCTATCATCTCTTCGCCTGTGCAATTAAAATAGGCTCTTAGAGAGGGGATATCGAAAGGGATAATTAAGTGCTTTGATACTGGTGCTATTTGCTTCTAAAGCAGCATTTTTCATAAGAGATATTCTTGTACAGAATTTTGTTATTCTACCCTGTCACTAACAACAACAAAATAGACTATATGGAAGAGTAGAGTTATTTCAGAAAAACACCCCTTAAAAATGAGCATTTTTACTTGTTGTACGCCTAAATTTTGCACTTTTCCTTGAGACTTCCTCATTGAGTTTAAGACACTGAACACCCTGACAAATACAGTGAAAAGAAAGAAAAAAATTCTGTTGAATCACAAAACATTGATTAATTGAATGTATTTTTTTTTTACAAAATGAATTTTGTAAAGGGTTTCGGAGAGAAATATAAAAGTAAGAACTCACCATTATGAACCTTTTTTTTTTTTTAATTGTTTCTGTCATTCTGATCTTTACAACATTTTACTGTAGTCATTTTACATATTTGTTGTCTATAACAAACCATAATTATGAAATGTAACATATTGATTTACAAACAATGGGTATAGTAAACACAGCAAACACATCTACTACACACTGTTTTGTAATATATACTACAGAGGTAAAAAATGACCTTTAGAAAAAGGCACGTAGCATGTGAATGTGTCTGTCCTGTGTGTTGTGTTGCATACTGTAGTCTTCATTTTTGTTATTTAAAGCATGAGCATTCCCAAGCCTGATGCATGAAAGCTTTTGAGATTTATTGTATTCTACAGTGAACCTTGTAAAGTTTTTGGCTAACTCATTGGCAGTTGAAATTCTCCTGCTTAGGGACTTTATGTGAAAAATCCTCATACCTTCTCTCTCAGAAAGCAGTAACATAAATTCATTGATTCTTGGGACATAGATCAGTTCCTTTTTTTGTATCTAAATATTTATGTAATTACATGTGAAAAGAAGCCACCTACACTAAGAATCTATCATGTTCCACATCTTGAATCAAACAAAGTAGGACCTGGAGAGATTAGTTTTAGTCCTCTGCACTGCGAAATCTTCCTGAAAGAAAACTCAGTAAGATGAATATATTTCCATTCAAAGTTTTACTTTTGTTGTGCATTAAGTTTGTAAATACCAGTATATTTCACTTGACCCTCAGCTTAACTTCTCATGTGCCTTGTTTGCATCTGTAAGTCCCTATCTCCTGGTCGTATGTGTGACTCAAACACAGCTGACTCAAAGATCTCTCAATAACGGTATGTAAATGTTGGAACAATCACTACCTGAAGTTCTCAATCAACTTGCTGATTTGACACTTCACAAATACGAGTTACCCTTCTTGCATTTTTTCCCTTGTCTAGATAATTTGCCTAGATAATTTTGAGTCAGTCATTTCACGTCTTCGCACGATAATCTCCCTACTTTTTGAATGGGATAGATCTACTTCATGAAGAGCTGTTTCACAGAAAGAATGATCTTTCTGCTACATTCAGCATTCTGAGAGATGTAATCATCTCTTTTCTGAAAGCAGAAGACAAAATCTGAGGATGAGGTCAAAGAGAACACTCATTTTTCCTTACTTAAATTGGCTCCTAGTGAAGTTAGTGGTAAAACATCAACTGAGCAATATCTAAAAAAGGGTTTAACCACCACAGAGCGTTTCAGATGATGTTATGTGCCAAGCAGCACATAACACTTTGTGTCAAGCAGCAAGCACAGAAACATGAACTGATGGAAAGGGGACACAAAAAACCTATGCTAAGAGGAGCAACACATTTAAGTTCTGGTGGACAGCTGATAAACAAGGCAGATATTTTTAACTGTGGAAATTTCTGCAGCCTTATTTAATGCAAGTATTTCACTTTAACTTGTAGAGTCATCTTTGATTTCATTGAAGATACTGGAAATTTTATCACAGACTTAACTGATTTTTAATCAATTATTATTAAAATCATGCATTAGGAACTAGGAAAAAAGTCTCAGTTCAACACCCTTAGTTCTGTAACACATACTCATGAAAGTAAAGGTATTCATGTCAGTATGTCTATTCCATAGGTAAGAGCTACAGAAAATATTTTTAAAGTGCTTAATGAAAGTCAAAAAGTAATTCTCACTATTAGTTGCCTCATGAGAAGGTTTTATTAGAGTTTCAACTCCGTGTTTTCATATTTAAATACATTTGAAAAGCTGGCTATGCCAGCAGTGGTAAGATTTGCAAAATACAAGTTGGTACCAGAGTAAAGTCACTTATTTTCAGATAGTCATATTCATATGTGATTTTGTTTTGATTTCATAGTTATTTTCAGAAGGGAAGATGTTAGTTTCATTATCCATATGGATTATGGAGTTCAATCTTATGATCTTCTAAAAAAGTCTTGAAAATGCTTGTGTCTGCACTTTCTTCTATAAGAACGTCAGAGTGTGAATTAAATGTTCTTATTTGTTTTAATAACTGTAAAATGCAGAATGGCAGTAGGCTCTATATTGTTTTTATGACTAATGTGGGAAACTAGCCAAAGAGAGTTGTGAAAGGTTAGAATGACTTTGACAATTTTGGTGTCTAATCATGACATAGAATATTAATGTGACAGACAGGTGCTTTATAAAGTACTCTTTTGCTTAAGTATGTGGTGAGTTACTGGAAGAAAGAGATATTTCAAAGTGTAAAGTATTTCACTGCTTGTAATTCTTTACCATTGTTGTCCAAAGGCACTGATTACAAAGCACTGTAATATTCTGCAACCAGTAGCTTTATAGGCATTATGAAAGATATGTTAACTGGTGTGCAAAACATTAAACTGTGATTGAACTAATTTTGATTTTATCTGGCATGTCAGGAGTTCTTGCCTCAATGTGTATTACTGTGTAATATTTTGACTCATGACAAGAGAATCCAAAAAAGAATTTTCTACCTCCTCTAAGACCTGGAATGTACAAGAGAACTTAGAAACTGGTACAATTGCTTTATTTTTGTTTCAGTGACAAATTAAAACTGACAAAGGAGAAATAAAATTAACAAACTTTGAAACGGTAGCATGTACACTGTAATAGATTAATCTCCAATTTCACCTGCCACCTTTCCGTTTCTGTTATAACTCTGGGAGAAAAGAATTAATAAAGTAACATGAACCCCCAAGATTTCCACAGGCCTCAAACTATGACATATTTGAGGATATGCTCGCTTTCCCAATGTAAGCTCATATGAATGGTTTGCAGTTTGGCCACAAGTATTGACTTGATCTACAATAGAGTCTACAAAGACTCATAGAAGCTGTAAGTTTGTAAAAAATTATTACTTGAGAAATTATAAAACTTATTAAACGGAATATCTGAGCTATATTATGAACCATATATTGAGTGAGCTAATATGAAAATTGTTTGTTTTCATATAATTGTTGTAAAATTGTTGTAAAAGAATTATGCATAATGCGTCTTTAGGTAAAATTCAGTTCATGATTAGCATGAACTGAATCAATAAGAGTGTGACACTATCAATAAAGGAGTGACACAGAAGGTGATGTCAGGTCCCTACTTTTATTGCTAGATTTCCAACTCCATATTAAATTCTTATTGCTTTCTGTGATCTCAAAAATCTTTATCATTTTCATACAGTTGTATTTCTTGCCCTTTTCCTTTAAGCAAACTGCTCCATACTCTAAAAACACTTCAAGTTTGCTAACTATTCTCTTTTTTTTTTTTCTGCCTTGGCTTTTTATTTCAAGCTTACACTCTGAGTTGTTGTGGATTTAGTCACTTACCTTTATTTCAGAATCTCTTTTACAGAAAGATCTACCTTCTCTTCTTGATAAAATTAACAGTGAATGCCAAGGTTCATGAACCTTGGTTCTTCAATCTTGGCATTAACAGTGAATACAAAGATTCAAGTGAATTGTATCATTCCTACTTCAAGTTCTCTAGAATTAAAAGTAGCATCATGGCATAGTGTTTGGTTGTGTAGTGCTTAGACATTCAGCCAGAGGGCTTTACTCCTGACATTCTCTTAATACTGCTTTAATTATCTTCTGGAAATTGAGCTGCTTCACTAGATATTCTCATGTATATTACAGTTATATGATTAACGTTTTAGACAGGTTCAAGAAAAAATAACTTCACAAACAATGAGGAAAAATAAAAAAGATATGTTCTAAAACAGAAAGTAAAACCCTAGGTGAAGATAAGATGTGAGTTGTCCAGCAAAGTTCAACTGACTGATGTGCTGAATGCTGTTAGATTTCCATATCATGAACAATGGATATTTGAATAGGACTCAGACAGATTATAATTTTCTATGTAGACACAACTGTGTGTATTTGCTTGAAACTATGATTATACTTTCATATGACAGTATTACTGTACAGTTGTACTAAGTTCATTTACTTGTAGTCAATGTATCATATTTTAAGTAATTTTGATTGTATCCCTGAACCACGATGACTTGCATCCTCTCCTCTCCCTCTGCCTCTCCTCTACTCAAAAGAAAATGCACAGACCTATGATATTTGATAGTCCTGAAGACAGTTATTTTGTGGGGTTTTTTTGTTTGTTTGGTTGGTTTTACTTATTTTGCTTTTTGATTAACATAAATATTTGATACAAAATTCATTATCTGGTAATGGTAATAGCTTACAGTTTTCCATCCAGAATGATAGATAGCACTCTGCCTTAGAGCAAGTTTCACATTTTAATTACATATCTGTCTGGCAATTCAAGTAATTCAAGTCACGAACAACACAAGTAAATCACACTTATGCTTAGGCAAGACATTGTCATTTTGTTGTAATAAATATACATGTTCTCACGGCAAAGGAAATGAAGAAGCAATCGCGATGTCAAGAGTAATGAGCAGGCAAGGTAACCTGCAATCAGCAGAATGGGCTGCATGTGTGGCTGATCAGAAAACATCCAGGTGCAATCAGTGCAAAGTTGTTGCTACTTTGCATGTCCTGTGAGAAGGTCATCACAGATTTGAAGTTTCCCCTTGCTGGCCCAGGTGGCACATTACCCATGTAGATACACAATAATAAACTTAAGTTCCTACCACAGAGCTGCTGCTGGAAGTAAGAGTTGCCTGTTAACTACCATAGCATATTTTATGTTGTTATGGTTAGTTACGATATCAGTGGCCAGGAAGTGAGACTCCTGTCTTCTGCTTGACATGAATATCTTAAAATCTGTGACTTTTACATTTCAGGCGAGTGTCTGACAGCAGGGATAGTGGGATAACAACTCCACAGACCAGGATCCTAAAACATAGAAATCTTTAACATACAAAAATTTAAGTCTTTTACCAGACACATTGCATGTGTATAATTCATTTGGCTATTCTTTGTGTAGAGACTTTTCGGTTTGCCTTCTGATGTACTTTATGAAAAAATCTTGTTCTTGTTAGCACTTGTTCACAGCAAAACAAAAAATAATCTTGAGATTTTTGTTAGGTTTTAATTAGATCTTCTTTCGTTCATTGTACTTAGTGTTCTTTTGGGATCTGGAAGGTTTGGATGACTAAAACAGGTGCTTGAGTCTATAAAAGATATGAATTAGTTTACCACAATTGGGTCCATTCTGTAAGAAAAATATTTCCTTTTACTTTCTAAAGAAATGTCTTCCTGGAGCAATACTAGTATTATCAATATCCCGTCAGGTCTTCCTCAGATTTTAGATACAATTTAGTGGAGAATATTTTTCAGAGGAGCTGTGTCTCGGTAGTTTTCTAAATTTCAGTAATAATAATGGGAAAAAAGTGATATCAGTCTTGTTAGCTCTTAATGGTACTACAGAGTTGACAATTTGTAATTGCTAAGTGAGCAGCTTACCTCTGCCCTATAGCATATCTCATTACTATCTGGTAAATTTAGATAAATATGTCTATTATTGCCTGGGACAGGTACTAGATCTCACTCTCAGTTTCTAATGACACAGCAGCTTGAAGTAGCAACTGAAGGGAAACATTTATTTGGCATTTGAAACTCTGAATTGAAGAAAGGCCCAAATATTTGGAAAGTTAGTGGTCAAAGATGTTCACATTTCTCCTGAGCCTCCCTCCAAGGCCTACAGTGTTTAAATTGTTGAATTGTATCAAAAGTTTCTGGAATCAGAATGTTTTAATGCCACTATTTCAGGTATGTATTGTTTCAACTGAAAAAAAATAAAAGAGCATCCTGCACTCTAAAAGAATTTAAAAGTGATTTTGCCAAATGGCTCAGAGACAAAGACTATTCCTAGAACCTTAGAAAAACATACAGCTTTATGAAAAATTTAAAGTAACAGGAGAACACATCTTCCCCATTCTCTACAGTAAAGGTGATACTGTGAAGTATCTCCTTACATGTGATTCTCATAGTTGATATTCTGATAGTGTTTTTTCCCAACTAAAATCTCTGCCTTTTTCCTTTTTTTCCTGTACAACCACTCCAATTGCTATCTTTCTATTGCTGATTTTCACAGAATGGTAGAATGGTTAAAATTAGAAGGGACATCTAGAGATCATCTAGTCTAACCCCTCTGTTCAAGCCGGGACACTTAGAGCATGTGTTGCACGCTCTAGGGTCACATCCAGGCAAGTTTGGAAGATCTCCAGAGAAGGAGACTCCACAATCATTTTGGGCAGCCTGTTCCATGGCTCTGGCACCCTCACCAGAAAGAAGTTCTTCCTCACAAGGAGACGGAACTTCCTGTGTTTCAACTTGTACCCATTGCGCCTTGTCCTATCACTGGCCACCACTGAAAAGATTTTGGCTCCATCCTCCCTACATTCTCCCCTCAGGTACTTATACATATTGACCAGATCTGCTCTCAGTCTTCTCCAAGCTAAACAGGCCTAGCTCAGTGCTTCCTCAGAAGACAGATGCTCCAGTCCCTTAATAATCTTCATTGCTCTACGTGGACCTCTCTAGAAGCTCCACGTCCCTCTTGTACTGGGGAGCCCAGAACTGCACCCAATACTCCAGGTGTAGTCTCACCTGAGCTGAGGCAAGATCACCTCCCTCCACCTGCTGGCAACACTTCTCCTCATGCAGACCAGGATCCCATTGGCCTTCTTGACCACAAGGGCACATTGCTGCCTCATGGTTAACTTGTTGTCAACAAGGATTCCCAAATCCCTCTCCACGGAGCTGCTTTCCAGCAGGTTAAATCCTAATCTGTAATCTGAACTGGTGTCCAAGTTTTTTCCGCCCCAGCTACAGGATCCTGCAATGACTTTTGCATTTGTATTTCAAAGGTTTTTAGGTTTTTGTTTTGTTTTGATTTGGTTTTGTACTGATTTACCGTCACATAATATGTCTTAAAATATGGGGGAAATTGATCAGTAATTTTCCTTCTCTAAATTTTACCCTTAAAATTCTTTAATTCCACTATAATGAGAACCAAATGAGAGAAAAGAAACTATATTCATATAGAATCACTTTTCTTAAAGAAATTCTGAGACTTTATAGTTAAAGAGATACTGAAGTGAGATGCAAACGCCCGTGCCCGCGTCAACCCCACTGATGTACAGGGAAAAGATGCGATAGGCCCACGCCCCTCTTCACAGTCCCACTGATGTCCCAAGGAGCGCGCCCTTTTCGGTCCCAGGGGGATTAA
>JAWLRI010000963.1:6644406-6661169 GCA_034781795.1 Crypturellus tataupa | reverse complement strand
TTACAGCAACATCACCATTTGTCCCTATTAAAGCTATTATAACCAATTCCCTTCTAAAATAATAAAGTCCCACAAGATACAATTAGATAAAAAAAGTTGTATTTTGTATCAATACAGTGAAAGACCCACAGTCAACATGAAAGACATCATCAGCCTATCTCCTTAATATATCTAGTATTTTAATATATGTTAATAACTTTTTCCAGCACAAACTATGTTAGACTGAAAGCATCAAAAGCCCCAGCTATTACCATTAAAGCTGTGTCAGATATATTCTTCAAAATAATCAAATAATCCTGACATAGCTAGGACTATGTTCTAATCCCAAGGCAACAGCTACATGTTGAGTTGTCTCTTTTTGAGCAACAGTCCTACTGAGTATCTTTTCCTGCTACAGCTCATCTCCACAAAGTATATCCGACAGTAGTTGCAATCTAATTGGAGGTCTTAAATAGTTCATAGGAATTTTTCTAGCCTGCTGAGCTAGAGTGAGTTTCACCTCATTCTCAGGAAGCGTTAATCTTGAACTTTGTGAGCATATGACCATTTCACTTTTGTATGTAAAAAAAGGAAGTGGAAAAGTGTGGCTATGTTACCTACTCTAGAAAACTGTTCTTCACATTGAAGTCCTATTTTTTAAGGAAAATTAAGGACCTCTACCCCTAGATTTCTAAGAATGATTAATGATTTCTTTTGTCAGGTTTTCCACAAGGTGAACTACTTTCACTTTCAGAATAGTTTAAAATTACATCTCTTTTAAACTTATTCAAACTGATTGTTCAAGTTTTCTAACAACTAATGAAAGTTTAGAGGCAATAATTTCAAAAGTATTTAAGTTATTAAGGAGTCTCACTAACTTAGGTGTTTAAGCCTCCTGATCACCTGAATCTTTAAGTCAGAGTTATAAAAGTGTTTGTTTATTTAGATGATGTTTAAAGATTCAGATAGGTACTTAGTGTTATTTAAGAAAAAAGAAAAGGCATTGGAAACCTTCTTAAGCCATATTGAAGATTATTCTAGGAGTTAACATATCTTTAAATGATTGAACAATATTATAATTGTGATTAAGGAATAGTTTTATATATATCTATTATTGAAAATGATACTTTTTGCCTTATGCTTCTTTAAGAAAAGAAAAGAAATTTTCATGGGTAATGAGATATTCTTTTTAGAAACTTACTGTATATTTAGGCATATCTGATGGACATATGAAAAGACAGATTCCTTGGGATAGGTTTTTAACATTAGAATTGAAAAATCTTTATTTTGAATCATTTTAGTTAATTAACTAAGTAGATAACTTAGTGAATGTGAAACCAAATATCCTCTACTATTAAAAGCAGCTATCTACCAGATTGTTATTTCTAAATACAGGAAAAGAAACTTTCCAACAAAATGTGATAACCACTGACAAAAGCTTGCTTTTAAAATTAAAATCTTCTATATAAATGTGAGATCTTCTTGGAGAAAGATTTGAGGCTATTAAGAGCTTTGTAATTTTTTCCTTCCTTAACTCTGCTACTGTTGCCTTTTCTAAATGCTGAAATAAGCTCTAGTCACATCACTGTGCTGCCCTTGTCTTCTTTGACATACTTATCTTTCCCTGGCTAACTGTTTCAATTGTTTTGTTACCTATTTTAACAATATCAGCAAGAAAACTGAGAACTGACAAGACACTCTTCTTTCTACAACAGAGAGGTCATCAGAAGTCCAGATAGTGACTAATAATCACTGTGTCTTTGTCTCTGAACAGATAGGAAGGAAATGTTTGAGACAGAACTTCTGTCACAGATGGAGTTCATATATTTTCAAAGCAGAAATCATTAGATGAATAATGGACAATCTTAATGGGGTTAAGGGCCTCATCACTTTTAAAAGTGATCTGCAGATTTCCAGACACTTTACTTCCATTTTTCATTTGGGATGTACACTTTCATAGCATGGGGGAAGTTAACATTAAGAATTTCAGAAAGACTTTGAATTTTACTCTATGTTAGGATATTTCTGTCCTAAACATTCAATTTTTCCTTTTCATTTTCAATACACATATAGCTCTTGTCAAAAGTATCATTTGTAAGAGATGTAGGGGTATATTCTGAGAAATTTTGGCATTAGTTAATTACCTTCAATCTGCAAAAAGTGTTCTTTATAAACTTTTGAGCAGTAATTAATGTTGCCATTATCCATAACTGCAAAGTTATTTTTAAAAACTCAAATTATTGAATATTATTCATTAATTCAAATTATTTGAAGTTCATGCTGGCAGTTAAATAGAAAACTACATTTCAAATCATAGTTTCTAAATATTATTTTTACTTAGCAATTATCTTATTCCTCCATGAATACTGAAAATGCCAACTGAGTCTTAAATCCTTTTGGCTATTAGGTCACTGCTTTCTTCAGTGCTGATTTAACGCTTTGGAGAGCAATGGAGTTTAGACTATTAGGTTCATAGGAAAAACAAAACTGCACTTTGCTAACACACAGGTTTTAAATGCCTCATCATGCTCTTTGCTTCTCATATTTTCCTGAAATGTGAGAATTTCATAGAAATTCTCATAGTAAGTGCTTTCCAGAACAGCACTGAATCACATAAGCTTTCAGGGAGGTTGGAGGAGCTTATTAGACATATGATTATGGATATTCATCTGCAACAGAGATGATAGTATTAGGCAAAGAGGCATTTCCAACAAGTAAAGTTACATCCCTGTACCAGTACTCCCTGGCACTGCACCCAAAGGTCAAAAAAAAAAAAAGGAGGGATGTGGAGCTTCGAGAGAGGGTCCAATGTAGGGCCATGAAGATGATTAAGGCCCTAAAGCATCTATTGTATGACAGAAGACTAAGCGAGCTGGGTCTGTTTAGCCTAGAGAAGGGAAGACTGAGAGGAGATCTTATGAACATGTACCTTAGGGGTGAATGTAGGGAGGACGGGATCAAACAATTCTCCGTGGTGGCTGGTGACCGGAGAAGGGGAAATGGATGCAAGTTGAAACACGGGAAACTCCATCTCAATGTGAGGAGGAACTTCTTCACTGTAAGATGCACTCTGGAGATCTTCAAAACCTGCTTCGGTGCCACGCTGTGTCGTGTTCTCTAGGTGTTCCTGCTGGAGCAGGGGAGTTGGACTAGATGATCGTTAGAGGGGTCCGTTCCAACCTTAACCATTCTGTGATTGGGTGTGTGATTCTGTTATCACCTATGAGAAGAAGTTATCATCAATGCTCATAGTTAGGCATCAATAGTGCCTAACTATGTTCTTCTCTTATAAACCAGATATCAGGGAAGCTGGATTCCCCCAGGAGAAGCAGATGCTGTGATCACCATCATCAGATGGGGCTTCCGGGGGAGGAAGTCGAGGAGCTCATGCACTCAGGGACAGGGCCACTCACCTCGGGGCTCCTCCATGCTGGCCAGGCTGCGAAGGCCGCCAGGAGTGCCCACGGACCCCTGTGGAGGCCCAGGGAGCGCCAGGTTAGTGGGGATCAGTCCTTGGGCTGGCACTGGACAGGACTGCACGGGGATGGGGAGGGAGAGCGTGGGCGGGAGGCCACCTGTGCACCCTGCACACCTACCTGGGGCCAGCGCAGCCTCATGCCTGGCACTAAGATCACGACCAGGGTGAAGGTCATGAGGACACCGCATGCCCCCGGGACGCCGAGCAGGCAGCAGAACAGGAGGCTCACTGCCACAAGCTCACACACGGCACGCGTATGAGGCTCCATGTTGCCGAGGCCCAAGGGCCTCGGTGTGCAACTGTGTGTGAACTCTGTGCCCAAGTCCTGTTTGCAGAAGGAAAGAAAACACAGAGCAGCTCATGATGGTGCCCTCTGGTAGTGACCCTCAGCCTGCCAGCCCCAGCCTGGGCAGTAGCCACAGTCCTGCTCAGCAGCTTCCTTCCCATCAGCTGCTCCTCCCTCCCGACCCCAGCTCTTCTGCTCTGGGGCTTACCCTAAGCAGCAGAGTCCGTGCCAGGAGAGAAATCTGGCAATCTGCCACACCAGGAAACGAACAAAGGCAACTGGGAAGAAATCTGGAAAGAGAAGGGCACCGTGCACTCACTCCACGTGCCCTCCACAGTGCCTGCTGATGGATTGGGTTTCCCATGGCGGCACTAGGACCCCTCATCCCTGGCAGCAAGTGCCCAGACTCATCCCCAGACTGCGGGGCTTCCTTGCGGGGACTCTGGGCCTTCTCTGGGGCATCTCGAGGAAGGGACAGCTATGCCTGGCTGCAGCCTAAGCAGTAGCACATTGATTGAGAGCTCCTGCTCTCATCCTAGCAGCGATTGGTGGCTCTGGGCATGCCCAGGGTGACAACCGTGGGCCTGCCAACACCCCAGGAACTGGGGATTATGTCGTGATAGTATCTCTGAGGATGGTGACACCCCAGTGCTGCGCTGACACTATGGTCACCCAAACACTGACACTTTCCAGCACTGCAAGGAAAAGCCCAAAGCGGCTCTGGCAGCACAACACCAGTGACACCAGAGAGCCATCTCGGCCAAGGTCATGTGCAGTCCATGCCCTTTGCCTGGCAGTGCCAGACTCCCATAGCTGGCTGTGCAGGGAAGGCTGATAGTGATGAGACACCAAATGTTTTATTTCTCAAAAGGCTCTACATCCATCAGCGCTCTCTCTCTGTGGAGGCTCTGTGGGCATAAAAATGAGGGGCCAAATATGCACCTCTTTATCTTCCCTGTCACAATAGTTCCTGAAAGTGCGCATGATCACAGAATCAGTGAATGAGAGAATGATTGAAGCTGGAAGGGACCTCTGGAGATTAGATCGCCACTGCTCAACAGCGTCACCTAGAGCACATTGCTGTCAGGACTTTTTAACAACGGTGCTACCTGGAAAAGGAAGGAGCCTCCGCAAGCTCTCTGGGCATCTGTTCCAGTACTCTGCCACCCTCACACTCCGGAAAGAAATTTTTCCTCATGTTCACATAGACCTTTCTGTGTTGCAGTTTGTGCCCATTGCCTCTTGTCTTGTTGTGGGGCACCACTGAGGAGTTTGGCTCCATTCTCTCTACACAATCCCTTCAGATATTTAAATGCACTCATCAGATTCCTCTCTCTTCTCCATGCTGAACAGACTATACTCTCTCAATCTTTCCTCCATGTCTCTTCTGCCCTTGTGAGTTCAGTGCCAGACACAGGACTGCAGATATGGCCTTATAGTGCTGAGCAGAGGGGCAGAATCCTCTTCCTCAATCTACTGGCAGTGCTCTTCCTAATGTACCCCAGGAGACCATTGGCCTTTGGCCACAAGGGCACATTGCTGCCTCATGGTTATCTTGTTGTCCACCAGGATGCCCAGGTCCTTCTCTGCAGAACTGTTCTCCAACAGGTCAACCCCCATCCTGTGCATAGGGTTATTCCTCAGGTGCAGGATTCTGCAATTCCCTTCACTGAACGTCAGGAGGTTCCTCTTGGCCTATATCTGCAGCCTCTCAAAGCTCCTCTGAATGCCCTGAGATCTGTAGCTACAGGCATCCCAATAGTTTCTATGTCCCTGAGAAAAACTCCGAGGACTGCCTTTTTGCCACATCTCAAGACATCTCATTGCTTGCTGATCAAGCCCACACTTCCCAATCTTGCTGTTGGGGATGTTAGGTGTGACAGTGTCGAAAGCCTTCCTGAAGTCAAGGTAGACAACACCCAGTGTGCTTCCCACATCTCCCCAAACAGTTAGTCTGTCAGAGAAGGCTTATCAGACTGGTTAAGCATGATTACCCTGTAGTGAATCCGTGCTACTTAGCCCCTTTTTGACCTCCATGTGCTTAGAGATGACAGACAGGAGGAGCTGTTCCATCACCTCTCCAGGAATGGAGTGATCGGCCTGTAGTTTCCTAGTCCTCCTTCATGTCCTTGCCAAAGACTGGTATGACATTGGACTTCTTGCAGGCCTCAGGCACCTCTCCTGTTCTCCACAACCTTTCAGAGAAGACGGAGTAAGGTTACATCCCAGTGCCAGTACTGTTCTCACTGTCTCTTTGCATCCCTAAGTGGCAGGCAATTCTGGTGAAAAGAAGGTGACAGTTTATCTAATTTTTTTATTTTGGTAGATTTCAGCATGTGGAATGTTCATTTTGAGGCCACTAGAGTTCTAAATGGGTAGATTCATTAATCATAAAGCAGCAAGACCTACAACACTATTTAAGGACAAGAGAGTTTTTGAGCACATACTTTTATACTTTTCTAGATGGACAAGTCTAATAAATACCTAATAGAAAAATGAACCATTGTGCTACATTTTTAATGTAGAGCAGATAATCAAAGATATGCTGCTCTATTCATTAAATTGCAGATTATTTATACTAATAATGAAAAGTGCATTTCCCAGTTCAGAAGCCCTTATTAGTTATAATGAAAAAAATGCATATATGTTACTATTTAAATCAGTCTAACTCTATCTGACTGGTAATTTGCATTTCTTTGCCATATGTATTACAATCTTACAGGATATCAGGAAGACTGAGGGATCTCAAATCTATATCAGACATAAATTATGAAATACAGAGATAATATGATTTATAGAGACTTTTAAGGTCCTTTTAGGCTTTTTACAGCTGTGCGGTTTCCTTCAAAGTAACAGAAGTAGTGTTTTGCTAAATCCCGAGGAGTATTCCTTTTATCTACAAATATTTCAGGATTTTTTTTTTTAAAGGAAATAAATATCTATTAGTATGGCCTATTGCTGAAATGTAGAAGCACAGGTGTTGAGGAGCATCTGCTGGACCAGCTGTTGCCACCATTTCACTGCAAGCAGTTGCCCAGGGGTATTTCCTCTTGTAGTTTTATTTGTTCATTTGGGGAAAATGATAGGTGATTGACTACTAAGCTGTGTTGCTATTATTATATTAGAGAGTGATTTGTTTGACCTCAGGTGAACCATCTTGTTAGTGACTCCCATGACTGGACTGCTGCCAAGGCATATTTGCTGGGGAGTGGACGGATTTGTTGAGTGGGGCAAAATGGAAAATAATGTCTGTCTGTTATAGTATTATACTCTGTCAGCTGTTAATCAAATACTGTAACAGAGATAAAGTAATATAGGTGATAGTCAATTAGCAAGAATAGACTTTGGTTTATTGTTAATTTTCTCTTATTGTTGCTGTTGTTGTTATTGAAATGGTGAAATGGTAAAGAATTTTGTATTTTGAATCAGTTTGGCAGATTATAATACCATGGTTGATATAGGGTATAAAATCAGCATTGAGATTTGAGTTTAATGTTTAAACTCCACATGCTTCACATTTCTCAGTATCCGTTTTAACTAATAACTTAATTTTACAAGTATGTTGACAAAGCCCTCTTCATAGGCTCTGTGTTTTTACCATCTATTGCAGCTTGGTCTTGCATCTCTTAGGCTATTTCCATCAGTATCTACAAACCTATCTATAGCATGAGAACTGTGGATTGTGTTGCTGTGTAGAGGTGTTCTGCAAGCAGCTAACCAGTCAGGAAATTCATTTCATACAGTTCATTCATGCTACTGAAGATGGTGGTAGTTCTTCTGTTCTTATTAGCATTAGATATAAACCTTTGCCATTAAATATAAACCATTGGATACAAACTGTGAAGCAGAAGTGGTTCATTTAAAAAGGTACTCAATTCTCTCTTCTTATTAACGGATTTCCAGTATATATTTGTACTGCTCTGTTTATCATATTATTTTTGCAAATACATTCTGCACACTTAGCCATTGGAAGTATTAATATCTTTAATAAAATGCTCTATAAACATCATTATTAAAGTGCAAGTCTGAAAGTAAATGGCAGGAAGTGTTTACACTATCTAGGTCATAATCTAAACAATTTATAACAGCTGTAAATATTTAATAGCGATGGGTATGTGAGACTATGTCAAAGGCTCTTCACCGTTTTGTTTCATGTTTTTCAGTAGAATTGTTTCCTTCAAAATAGTTAGGATCATTTCTTCTGGGATGTTTTTCCCATGGAAGCAGGTACAGTACTGCTTACCTATACTTGCTCAGTACATGTTGTTTCTTAGTAACTATTGCATTAGATCTGTTAAGTGCACATAGAAACGTCTTTCATTCTGTCAGGGGCAAACTCATCTTCCAGTCTCAAAGCCAGGTGACGGTGTTAGCAAAAAAAAAAAGAAGAGAGAGATGCGGCTAGAACAGAAGCTATTTCTCACACCCTTATCTATACTATCCAGAATGGGAACAGGAGTTGGTATAGTACAGGCATCTGTTCTGACAGTAGCCAGGAAGATAGGAGTCTAAACAAATACAGAAAATGAAATCCCAGATTCCTGGAAGTTAGCAGGAATTTTGTCTTTGGCTTCATTGGAGTTAATATTTCACCCCAAGAATATATGTTTTGAGGTAAGTGTCATTGTTTTCTTCTTGTTACCAACCTTATGCTGATAGTGTTTCCCACAAGAATATTCTACTTGAGTAGTAACTACAGAACTAGAAAATATCCTTGTTTTGTATTCTGTTTCCTCAGACATAATGGCTAAAACATCTGAATTGATCTTTCAATCAAATATTACTCATGCATGAATTAGACTTCCATTTATCACAACTCATCTCCACTGCATGTCTGACTCTCAGTGTAACAAATGATATTTAAAATATCCATTCACTGGCTACAAATTCACTGAACATTTCATGGCTCCATTCACTGAAGATTTCATGCGTAATGAAATCATTTTGCACTTTTGCACTCATTTATTACTACCTGTAAATTTGGGCCCTCTTTAAGCACATTTCAATGTTTGGACAAATAGTTATTGTTGAAATTTCCCCTTGTACTTTTATGTGTGAGCAGATTTTTTTGTTGCTCCACATGTTAAGCCTTTGAACTTTTTTTCTTGCTTAAAATTTGTACATTATTCTTCAACAATAACTGTGGTATTAATATTATAGACTTTATATATACACATATACACATGCATTAGATATATAAGTATATATATATATTTGGTCACAGAAACCATCTTGCAATAATTTTCAAAAGGGGTATCCAATTATTCCAATGCAAAAGCTTTAATTTATATTTAACAATCCTATCTTACAAATAGGAATTTTCTATGAAAAATAAATCTTTCATTTCTGGTCCATAATGCTCTTGGATTCCCTGTTGCTAGTCATTCTGAACATTTCTGTAAGTGTACTGTGTTTTTTAGTTTGTTTTCTTGTACAGCTATTACTCTGACCTTAGTGTGAAGTTTAACCTTCACTAAGTGTTACATACTGTGTTTCTCCAGTGGGGTCTCTCTGCTGTTACTAGTGTTTCTAGTTAAGATTTGTCATATTTGTCTCAAAAAGAAACCAAAAAAGGACACACATTGAAAATACATTCTTTCCCTAGGCATTATATTTCCCCACCTCCCTAATATTTATATTATTTTATTAACAAAAACAATTCTCATCTTGGAAAACCAGAGAAAAACACCATATCAACAGAATGGTAATTTTCAAGAATGAGAGGAGTTTTCTTATTGAAATTCATTGAATAAAAAATTTATCTGATGTAAAAAGTAATAGTAGCAAAAACCTGATAAAATAACAGTTGATTTATGAAAAGAATCTTCCTATTATCAATATTATATAATAACTCTAAAATTGTTTATCACTTTGAAGTGTTAGACTGGGGGGTAAATATATATATACTATATTGCTTACGTGTATTGAAATCAGTAGTAATTCCATGTCGTTATTACTCCACTTTCTTTTTCTACATCCCTAGATGTTGTGCACTTACCTTGTAAGTTTAGGTACCTGAACATGGAATGGTGGGGTGATAATGTGGCTTAAAAGCAAACTTTTCTTGATGAGAGAAACTTGCCTTTGTGTCAGTGGAGGGCTGTGCCCAGTAATGTCTCCAAGGGGTCAGTACCAGATCAGTACTGAGCCCAGTGCTATTCAACTTGTTCATCAATGACTTGGAAGAGGGCACAGAGTGCACCCTGAGCAAGTTTGTAGGTGATTTCAAACTGAATGGAGTGGCTGACACTCCAGAGAGGGACCTAGACAGGTTGGAGAGTTGGGCAGAGAGGAACCTCCCGAAGTTCAACAAGGACAAGTGCAGGGTCCTGCACCTGGGGAGGAATAACCCCAGGCACCAGTACAGATTAGGGGAAAGCAGTTCTGTGGAGAGGAATTTGGGAGTCCTGGTTGACAACAGGTTCACCATGAGTCAGCAATGTGCCCTCATGGCATCCTGGCCTGCATCAGGAGGAGCGTTGCCAGCAGGTCAGGGGAGGTGATTCTGCTCCTCTACTCAGCTCTGGTGAGGCTGCACCTGGAGTATTGTGTGCAGTTATGAGCTCCCCAGTAGAAGAGAGATGTAAAACTTCTAGAGAGGGTCCACGTAGAGCAACAAAGATAATTAAGGGACTGGATCTTATGAGGAAAGACTAAGAGAGCCAGGCCTATTTAGCCTGGAGAAGATTGAGAGAGGATCTTATCAACATGTACAAATACCTGAGGAGAACATGTACAGAGGATTGGGCCTAACGCTTCTCAGTGGTGGTCAGTGACAGGACAAGGGGTAATGTGTAAAAATTAAAACACAGGAAGTTCCATCTCCATGTGAGGAAGAACTTTACTGTGAGGGTGCTAGAGCCCTGCAACAGGGGTAACAAACTTTGTCCTCTTCAACTAGAAACATTTACAGAGGTCCAGGAGTCTCTTCTCAAGGTCACTTCCAAAGCTGCTTGTATTCAAAAACAAGAGCAGTAGTTTTAGTCTACCTAGACTAATCTTCTAGACTAGTCTGTCTAGTCTTCTAGATTTCTCATGGGAAAAAAGGTAGTTTATAGAATGCAACACAATTTATCCTGCCTGCCTGTACTTCATTGTAGATCTTCCTCATTATGTGAATTCATGATAAAGATCAGATTGTCTTATTCTGTATTTGTTCTCTTCTAACCGATTCTTGCTTCTGAGTCCATGCTCCCCTAGAGAACTATTTCCCATTCTACTCAGCAGTAGGATGGAGGAGTGAATGTGGTTGCCTTAACAAAGGCATCTATTGCCTTTTCAGATGACTTAATATAGCCAAGACTTCTTCATGGGTCTAGCAGATGTGACATAAATGGAAATCTGTGCCACTGATGACGTACACCTAGTGGGATATCCTTGGATTACTGAGACGGCACTAGATTCTTATGTTTAGCTAACTGTATTCCACTTTTTTTTTTTTTTTTTTTTTTTAAGTATTTCTAGTTTTCTTGGAAATATTTAGTTTTTACTAAGTGTTGTAACCCTGATTTTTTTTTCATATTTAGTAAATCAACTTGTACAGACCGTAAACTAAAAATTGAGTTCTATTTTTACATAAGTATGCATAGTTTTGGCATGGAGATTGGAGAATTTTTGCATGGTACTTTATTGCCCATTATTGATCCTGCATGTAGAATTTATAGTACTGCATCATACAAATTATACGGAAATTGATTTGTTGTTGGCATGGTTGCTCATTATATGGGAGGTTTAATTGGTTTTCACCTGAATTAAAAAGCTGTGTGCACATGCACACATATACAGTTTTCTTTTAAATTGTATGAGAATGCCAAAATCCTTGACTTACAATTAACTATCCAGGCTTTCATATTTACGTACATTGATAGAAAAAATAATCTGCCACAGAATGATATTGTGAGACCCAATTAATTAATGTTAATGTGAAAGATTGCCTTGCATAAAAGAACTCTCCAAATACATAGGGATTTCATTTGTAGTACAGAGGGGAGTTCAGGCTTTAGCCAAAACTACTGATTTGGAGTTTGGATCTCTTAAATGATGAAAAGGGTTTACTTAAAGAATGAAAGGGGTTTACTTAAAGGATGAAAAGGCTATATGAGTTAATTGGTTACTTTGTAGAATAAAACTTTAGCTCCTGACCATCTATGATGAAACGAGAATGAAAAAAACCACAGTATTTATAATTTTTTTTTTGTTTGCAATGATCACACTCTAATATAAAAGTCAGATTCTTAAAGTGCATTGCATGTTACAGAAATATACTTCTAAAGGTATTCTGTGTAAATTCTGTGCTCTTCTGGGTCCCTTAAGGAATTTACTGTGATCATTTTGATATCAGGGTTGACAGTTTCAGGAAATATTACCTTTATTAAGTAATTATGTGGGAAGGTAGTTTTTACTTTAATATGATTGGCCCTAAGTTTGAAATATAACATAGTTTAAAAAAAAATCCAGTGAACAGTCACTCAGTTGCAGGCTAATTTTACTGCTACACAGATTTTCTGAGCAGAGAGCAAATTATTAGCATTTATGTATAGTATGGGAAGAAAACAATGCCATGACTCAAGTGGTTAAGGACAATTTGAGGGATCCCTGAATCTATACGTATTCAAGATTTCCAGTAACCACAATAAAAACAGCTCTTGAACTGTGAGCATCACTCTATTATTCGATTCTTTGAGTACTTTCCATAAATACTTTAAACCCTATGATCAATATCTGAGGTTTGGTACTTGTTTCCTATGCTCTCTGCAGAGGTATTTTGTATGCAGTGAATTGTTTTGTTACAGCTTCTTTTCCATATATCTAAAAAAGAATGCGGCTGTGTTATTTTGAAGATGTCAGTGTTAAAAATGGAATCTCACATTAACATAAAAAGAGGATAAGCTTTGTGAAATTTCTTATGAATGTCTCAGTCCTTTAAAATACCTCTAATTCCCTGGGGAGCATGGAGTCATTGTAGTCAAAGGACTCTTGTACCTTGACCTGATCTTTCAAGATGAGAAATGACAAGTCCTAGGAAACCAGGACAAAGAAATGAAGCCATGTCTGATGTGCTTATAGCATCTGATGCTGCTGAGATTTCCAGGAAGTTCATTGTCTAATGTACTTTCCAAGGAGACCACATAAACAGCTAAATCAGTTGTCTGTAGTCAGTTGTTGTGGTCCCAACTGGAAGACTACATGATAAAACAATGAATAACTGATTAAAATGCCATCCAAAAAGGAGACAATAAGTTTGAAGTTTTGCTTCCATGGAACTTGCAGAACTATATACCTATAGAAAGTGGATAAAGAGAAAAATGGATTTAAAACAGCGAATCACATTTCATGGATTCTTTACACTGATTTTTCCTGCTTATAAATAATTATCCTTTGTACAAAAGTATATATAATACAATTATATACATGATACAAAAATCTGGGAGAAAAGTAGGAGTGGTGGCAGACTTTTAAGAACCAACATGTGAAATTATTTGTGCATATCTCTTGCTTATAGAGGAATTCTGAACAAATATCACACTGAGGATTCCTCAAAACAAACATTAATTTCATAGGATTGGGCACTGTGATGAAAAGACTACTTTTGTATTTTGTATTGCTCAAGAAAGAAAACTTCTATGTCAAGCTCACCAACAGTTTTTGCAGTGTGTTTTCTATAAACTGTATTTTCAAACTGAAACAATCTGTGTCTGAGGAAAACGTTCTGTAGATCAAAAACAATAGAAAGGTAAATGAACTTTTCCCACACAGACTAAATTGTGAAAGATCAAGTCTAAAGGAGAAAAAGCTACAATCACTCCTTAAATGCTATTTTCTTTTTCTTCCTTTAGATCCAAAAGGAAATTTAGAGGGAAATTAGACCGCTTGCTTTAATAACTTTACCACTTTACCCCCATTGGATGTTTGAAGTGACACAGATGTCCTAGACAGTACAGAAATATACTAACAGACCCATAGCTATACATTTCTAGGGGACTATGCAGGGCTGCTGACATACTTAGAATGTGAAAGGGCACAGACTGCTTAAATATATTAAATGTCCTTGTAGCAAATCATATTTACAGCACAGAAGCCATGAGAGAAGTATATTATGAAACATATCTGACTTACCAATAAATTGACATGAGATTTTAAAGTAAAATGTAGACATAAAAAAGTAAATTCAGTAAGGTAAGATGTGTTGCTTCATTAGCAATAAATATTCCACATATTCTTCAATGTTAAGAATTATATTTTTGAGACCACTTTTATAAAATAGAATACAGGAGAAAAGAATCAGATTAGAGTTCATAAAGTACTCCTGATTGTGAAAAAGTACCTATTAGTTTTAACCTTAGAGGGTGCAAAAAAAAAAAACATGTTATATATCCTTTCTTTCTCTGTAGTGACTAAATAGCACATATTTTTTTAGGCAACAGGACTTCTCTGTCAAACTCCCTATAGTTTTGTTCAGGACCAACACACTACAGACTATGTCTGTTTCTTTAATTTAATGTCAAAGCAAAAATTACTATATAAAAGGATTTCAAATCTAGAGCTCATGTTACTTAAGTAAAATCTGAACTTGGAATTCCTGTGTTACATAATTTATGATGAAAATTGAAATAAATAAAAAACGGCCTTTTTTTTTTTTTTTCCTTTTTTTTTATATCTGGATATTAGCTCCTGAAGCAGTAATTTGTGATTTGAGTAGAGCAAAACACATACCATCTTTCAATAACATCAAACTGTATTAAGAGTAATAGATAGTTTAAAAGTTCTAAATAGATGCTAGATGATAGAAGAACCAATTGAGCCATTTTTATCTGTTGCTCAGAGTATATCAGAAGATTTGATTAAGAAGAAACAGAGGGAGAAGAGTGCCAATAGGAGCTTGCCTAAAGCCCTGATGCTGCAATTTAATGTGTTTATGTACTGCATGGCCATTACTGCACTGTTTAAACAGACTTCTTACTAAGTGTCTATATAGACATATTTAGCACAGTTTCAGAGAGTATTTCCTGCTGCCATTTAAAAATAAACTAAGTGGAGATTTTGGCAATCAGCTAGAAATGCATTTTCACAAAATTCAAAATTTCACTGATAATTTAAATCTTTTTTTTAAATATTTCCAAATGCTTAGAAAAAACACAATGTGTATGTGGGAGCTACTAATGAAAATAATTACCTATGTGCTTAAAAATGCAGTAATTTTATCCAGTTATCCAGTTGTCCATTCTGATATATCCATTTCCAATAATGAAATAGGATAGCATATACCTCCAGCGTTCTTCACTAACTTTTCCTTCTTGTTCTTCATTTGAGAAGAGCTTGATGGCCTGTGTCCAGCACAGTCATGTGATTTCAGTCGTACTCCATCATTTTTTATTCAGTCATGCTCCTCCTTTTGACAGGAGAACATCTTTGACAAAATAAAAAAAGGGACACATTGATTCTCTCTCTCTTTTTCCCTTTTTAGTCAAACAAAGCCATGTTATGGAACACATTTGGCAGGTGCGGTTGGAAGGAGTTTGAAGTTTTCTGTCTTGACATAAGTACTTTCATTACAATCCAATGCCTTCTACTCTCTTTTAGCAATATTAAAAAGATGGAAGCTGCACAGACCTTTTTGTGACAATCCTTATTTTAGTAGTATGAATTAGATGTGCCTGAAAACATAGGCACACACATAGGTTGAGGTATGCAAACTGAACAGCCATTTTTGTGTCCTCGGGGATACTCAGGTAAGGGGAAAGTCCTTAGCAAAGCTGGAAAGGATCTCTCTGATGCTAAGATGCCTTCTAAGTTCTGTAGTAGCTGAACTGGAAATTCCAGCATCTTTTATTTGGGTAGAAGGCCTTAATTTTTGTTCAGATCCTTGAATAGTTATATAAATTGTATTTTGGTATTTTTACATTGGTCAGATCAACAATTGAACACTGGACATATTAACTTGATCCTGTGCTTTTGCAAAATTTGGCACCTAATCTGAAATGCAGAAGGGAAAAAAAAAAAAAAAAAAAAAGACAAGGAGCAATGCAATAGAGAATGCAAACCAAGGCCAAAAGTTTTTTTCATTCCAAATGGTTAAGACCATAACAAATGGCAAAAGCAATGAGATGTCTTAATTAAAACAAATATCCAAGAATGAATAATTTTCTTATAGTGAAAAAATACTCTGCTGCTGTTTTATTTTCTGACTTCTAAGTTTAATTTATGAACTGAAAGAAAAAAAATGTATTTGGCAGTAGTTAAAAATGTTTTTAATAACAAGAAAGCAAAAAGTTTTTGATCTGCAGGGCTTATCCCTGGCTTTGATAAAAAGAATCAATTTCTGAATCCCTTACAGTAAGCATTTAGAGAAAGCGAGGCTTTCTTTTACAGTTAACATTGCCAAATATTCAAGAGAGTTCAATTATCCTAAAGAATACAGCAAATTAAGGCCAAGATTTTGAGAGCTGGTGGACATTGTTAATGTTAAAATCTGCACCTATACATGATTAGGAACTCATCTATACAGCAATTATCCTCTAGGATAATTGCCTCTTTTTGGAAACTTTAACCAGTTACAGGTACTGAGCACAAGCAAATTGGTTTCAATATGTTAGCATTTTCTCTCCTTGTCTTACAATTTAAACTGAAACCCAATGAAAGTGTTCCTTGACTCAATTCTCTTCAACATTTTTTATGTTTGTGTCTGATGAATTATGCAGGCTTTTATTAAGATTTCACACTCTTTTCCCATCCAAACAAGGTTCATCTTGCTTAGTTGTGTAAAAAAAGATTTAGATTTAGGGGGAGAGGAGAAACAAAACCCAGAATAAAAAACAGACCACAAATGTATTGTGAAAACCTTTACATAATCCAACTGAGCTAATGCTATATGACACTTTCAAGGGAGCATCACCTATTACACTTCAATTTTGTACAGTTTCTCCAATCAGCATTGAGTTGCAGACAGCTTTCATGTGAAAAAAATAGTTTATGGTCTTACAAAAGTTGGGAAGGGAAGGGAAGGGAAGAAGGAACTCTAAG
>JAWLRI010000963.1:6633337-6644396 GCA_034781795.1 Crypturellus tataupa | reverse complement strand
CCCCCCTTTTTTTTTTTTTTTTTTTTTTTTTTTTTTTTTTTTTGCCTGAGTCACCATCAGGCAAAACTTTCATTTGCCTGATGGTGACTCAAGTCATAAAGGACTAATATTGAACTGTTCGAAGACTTAATTCTGCTTCAGAGTTATATTTTTTTTCTTCTGTTTTGATTTTATTTTTCTTTGGTTTAGGTTGAAAACACCCAATTCTTAGAATAAAACTCACCACATGTCAGACTATATATTTGACCTAAGAAAGCTGGAAACTTTATTAAAGGATGCTATTAGTTTGGTTTAGTGGTTTTGTTTTTAACACTATGTCTTAATAAGAAACAAGCTAACTATTGAAGGGTAATACATGCCCAGAAAGTAATATTTTATTTTGTAGATTAATGGAAAGCAAATGAATAGATCCTGAATATTATTTATAAATACTGAGGTAAAGAAGGAGAAAAAAATCCATAGAAGAATTGTATTTCAGTAGACTTGCTAATAGGTTTGTGGCAAAACTTTTATCTGTGCTCTTTAAAAATGATTAAAAAAGACAAGAGAATTCTACACTGGTAACATAATATATTAGATGGCTTAACTAGGATTAATTTGAACTTGCAATTGTTGTAATTTAAAGTATTTTATAAACATATTTCAGACTTCCTTGATGCAAGGGTTATAACAATTCAAAAATTCATATGCTTAGTTACATTCTGGTATATTACACAAGAAATATAGGTAATGAGATGCTTCAGCCTTATTCCTGGTTCTACCTGATAGGATATGTTGCTTTATCCCTTGTGCAATACATTTGCTGCTCAAAGATTTCTTCTGGTTAGAGAATATGATGCCCTGCCTCATCAGGCTTTTCTGGAAGCTCTGTGATTTAGGATGCTAAGTCAAGTTTATTTAAAAAAATGGTACTTAAAATCATATAATCATAGAATGCGTAAGGTTGGAAGGGACCTCTAGGGATCATCTAGTCCAACCCCTCTGCACACGCAGGGTCACCTAGAGCACGGGTCACAGGGCTGCATCCAAGCAGGTCTTGAAGATCTCCAGAGGAGGAGACTCCACAACCTCTCTGGTTGCTCTGTCACCCTCACTGTTAAATCATACAAGAATAATATTAAGGATCTCAATCAAGAGGTTTAAGAAAGCCACACAGTATTTGAGGCACAAAGATTAACCTTCAACCTTTGTTTTGTTGTTTTTGTTTGTTTGTTTGTTTATTTTGATAATTAATACTATATGCTGCTTCGATTTAGAGATCAAGAGGTAAAAAGTATATGTGCACTGAAAGCTTTGGACACTTCAGCTGCCTTGACTAACAAATGATAAATGCCCTTCAGATAAGATAAAAGGACAACGGAACATCTTAGACTGAAAATGCAATGAGAAAAGTATCTATTTAGTTGTGAAGTGCCTCAGCATACTTACCAAAAAAGAGATTACGTAGGGAGTATGTTAAAAAAAAAAAAAGGTCTATAAAGCTTTCAACTTAATATGTTGCTGCCATGAAGAAGGCAAGCAGGATGCTAAATTTTATTGGAGGAGGAATACATTATAAATCAAAGAAGAGTGCAATATCCCACTGCTTATATTTCATGTCAAATATCATGTAAAATATAGCTCAAAGTGCTTCATGAAAGCTAAAGAAAATGCAGTGTACAATAGCTTAAATGATATTGAGTTTCAAGGACATAAAATATGGAAAAATGCTGGAAAATTTGGCTCTGGTAAGGTAGAGAATTCAGAATGAATGGATATATACAAGGATAATATAAATACACAACCTGGAAGGCTAAATACTACTCAAGGTTTTCCCTGAAAAAAAAAAAAAAAGATTATTTTTAAAAATCAAAGGGATAAGCAGTCTAGCCCAGTGATATGTTCATGGATGAGTCCATGGAAGTAACTCAAGATAAAAATCTTCAGGACAAATGTTTATTTTCTTATATACATGAAGAATTTATATAGGTAAAAGTTGTTGGAGAATGTTTTTTTGATTGGGGAGCAAACAAATGGAAATAAAGAAAAATATGGCCTTAGGCCCCTTTTCAAACAATCTAGGCTGTCATTCATTTAAAAAGTTGACTGGATGTCTTACCAATATTTTCATTTTTTAAACCTTTGATTTCTTGAGTTTGAAATGATTTTGGAAAGTTTACATCTCCCTATAATGTATTTAATGCCAAAGTATGGATGCACAGTCTAAGTTGCTGATGTATTTTGGTCTGTTAATAACGAAAAGAAGAGTGAGGTGTGAGGACACTGAAATGTGTGCCTTAAAACAGTGGATATAACATAACTTTCTTTTAGTAAGAGCACTGGGCCCAGTACTGAACCCTGTGGAACCCCACTGGCCACAGGCTTCCAGCTAGAATCGGCCCCATTTATCAGTAGTCTTTGGGCTCTGCCATTCAGCCAGTTCTCAGTCCACTTCAATGTCCACTCATCCAGTCCACACTTCCTAAACCTTCCTATGAGGATATTATGGGAGACTGTTGAAAACTTAAGTGTTGAACTTAAGTGTCGGTCCAGCAAAAATATTTGAAAATTGAATAATGGAAAGTGTAAAGTTCTCCAGAGCTAGGGTGAAAAAATACCATAAATCAGTACAGACAGGGAAGTGATGGCTAAATAGTAACCTCCCTGAAAAATGACCTGGTGATTACAGGCAAACTATATCACCAAAATTCCAACTCATTGTTTTTAATTTTTAGCTTTAGAGGAAATTAGATGGCATTCTCATTAGTTAAAATATCAATTTTAACTCATATTAATTTCAGAGGCATGTCCCAGTATTTGTTTAGCCACATACACACAGCTCTTTAAATAAAGACCTTTAGCTTTTATAGAACACAGCTTTTCAGTCTGCTTAATGAGCTCTTAAACAAATAAGGAAAATATTGACTTTTTCCAAACCTCTAGCTTCTTGGTCTGTGATATGAGGAATTTAGGACATGATGATGACTAATAGGTCTCTACTTTTCAAGTGTGAGGTAGTACAAAAGTTCATCTACTTTCAATAATTCTATTTATCAACTTTTAATTAGATCCTTTGCAGTTACATGTCCTTTGATCCGAGCTAATTGATCATGCATTGTCTTTTTAATAAGTTGCATAATAATAGTGCTTGGCACTAATATAGCCCTTTAGATTTTCAAAGTGTGATATAAACATTAGTTAATTAACCCACAGAAAGCCCCTTGGGAAGTAAGAACAATAAGTAGATATTTTACTCACTTTATGAAAGGGGGATCTTAACAAGTCAAAGTGAAGAGTGAAGAGACATGAGAGAAGGTTCTCCAAACAGAATGCAGGAGATGGTGGTAAAAAGTGGGTTGAACGTTTATATTTCTCTTTTTCAGGAAATGCTAACAATTTTTATGTTAGATTTTTATGTACAGATTTTGAATAAAAACATATTTTTTGTTTCTGAAAGCAGCAAAAAAGTATTATCCAAAAGTATACAGATCTTATAAATGTTAAATAGAAAGATGAATTTTAAATAGTGTATCTTTTATATGTTCTAATTTTACTATTATGCTGTTATTCATGACACTCGTGTAACTACAAAAAGTCTTCTCAAAGTACGTACATCTTATTAGTAAAAATGCAAATGGAAATACTTTGCTTTCTGTATCCAAAGAGTTTCATTTGTGCAATCTGGCAAAAGATCTTTTTCCAAATTGCATTTACCTGAACATAGTATGATTTTTTAAAGTTACAGATAAACAACATTTTTAATAATAATAAAAATAATAATAAGTTCCTCACCAGCTACTCATATTACAAGTTAACAATGTCTGGATGCTAGTCAGAAAAGCTAGAGTTTAATGAAATTTATGGATAGGAAAAGATACTGTATTTCTTGTTGAGTTATTTTCTTTTCTTTGATTGATTTTTTAACATGTCTTTATCTATCTAAGATAGTTTACAGGCTGTAAACTCTTGAAAAACTGTGCCTGATATGAAACATTTAAATCAAACTGTTTTACTATTTATATCCTGAAAACCCCACAGCATCTGTTGGACTAATGGACTTTTTGTACCATATGAACCATTATACATTTCTTAACTATTTGGCAAATTATTATTTTTTCATGACAACTAATATATTCTTTCATAAATCAATCCATTGTTCATCTACGGTCAATTATATATTGTATTCCAATACAATATAATACAATATTGTATAGTTCTAGAGAAAAGTCTCTACATGAAAAAATTGCTTGAGTTTTTGCAATTTTGATGGCTCTGGCTCCCCATCAAAATAAAAAATAAAATAAAATAAAATAAAATAAAACAAAATAAAATAAAATAAAATAAAATAAAATAAAATAAAATAAAATAAAATAAAATAAAATAAAATAAAATAAAATAAAAATAAAATATGTAACCTGGGTCAGGCCTATGGTTCAAAGATTTTATATGTACAGACCTCTTCGATCTCTCTAGGGCTAAATAAGGAACAGATCTTATCAAGTAAATATAGCTAAATTATCAACTTATAGAAAAGAAAGATTTATATGCTGGTTTAGTATCTACTACATTGTAAGGATTTTGTGTGCTTTTTTCAGAAATGTGATGAAATGATACATGTGATATATTTGTGCAAATAGAAGAGACTATATAACTAAACGTCATTGTTCATTTTCTATTAAAAAAGTGATGGTAAAAATCAAGGTTGAGTTTAGGATGTTTATGTTTAACCTTCCTTTGTTTTTCTTTCATAGCTTCTGTCTCTTCCAGTCTTCCTGTCCTCCTTTCAGCTACTTTTGTTATACGAATTTTAGTGCTGAAATTTTCCGTTTATAACTGGTGTTTGTAAGAAGAGTGGGGGGAAAGAAAAAAGAGGAAGAGACCAGGGAAGCATCTAACAACTGAAGTGATAAGGTATTAAAGCCCAGCAGCCCAGTTTACAGAGTCATTGCAGCACATCCTGTGGAGATTAGCAAGGAAAAACAATCAATGTTTATTGCTATTTAGCAATTAAAATCTTATCTTTTTATAGCTTATTAAAACAGATTGTATAGAATTAATATCTATTGGGCTTCTAATGAGTGTTGCATACTACCTACAGCAACAAAGATTTTGGTAGGAATCAAAGTCTATACCAAAAGGTCTTGCTTTGTTCTGGCTGTTCTTACCAAGAGGTTTTGAACCCTGCTATTCCAAAACTGAACCTAAGCTGACTTTGAAAAAGAGGTCTGACATCAGTACAACAACCTGGTATCTTGTAGAAGTGATTTTGTAAATTCATACTGACTTAAAAAAACAACAACAACAACAAACACTCAAGAAAAGACTCCAAATTTACTCATACCCCCGACTCTAGGTTTTCCCATTTCAGTTTATTATTCAAAACAATGTTATTTCTATCAAAAAATTCATATTCCAAAGATGTAAGAGTTCTTGAGGGGAAAATAAACTATTATATGAATGATGAAACTGCAAATTAAAAATTAAAAATAAGTTAAAGAGTAATATTTTGGAATGGATGGCAAGAGCAAGACTTTTTTTTGTAATTCAGAAGCTATAGTGGTGATCTGATTCTGACTGTGAGAAACATGGGTATCTATTATGAAAAGGGTAAAATTCATTGATATCTTCAGGTTTGACAGAAAGATAGTGCAAAAGTTACATCTTTCATTGAGTTCCCAGCATTCTGATTCAGCACGACACTAATAGAAAAAAAAGAGTATTGAATCTCTCTCAAATATTGACAATTATTTTGCTTTTGATTTTGAGAGAAGCAAAACAATTATTTTATTTAAACTCCATAACTATTTCTCCTAATATTCTTTATTATTGTAAAAGAAAACAAAGCAAAACCTCAGCAGAAATACGATCATCTTTGTTTCCTTTACTTAGTGGCCAACATATGATTTCTGAGTACACATCATCTGTTGTTGTACTTGTCCTTATACTTGACTCCAGGCATCCTCTAAGTAAAGGGAGAAAAATTAGTTGGCATTTTAGCCTGCAGCTTTTTAAAATACTGCAAGACACATCAAAGACAAATCACCTTGAAGCACCAGGATCAATTGATGGGAAGGGAATAGCTTATCTTCCACATTATCACAGACCCCTCGTTAGGCATGCTGTGAGAGTGCTGACAGGCTGTGATGGATCAGCAGGCTCCATCTCACCGCGCTGCAAGGGAAATTCAATCACTGCTGCAGTTACTGCTGGCTTCCACTAGGCAAGGTCTGCTTGGAAATACAGCCCGCGTGTGCTCTGCGAAATGCGACAGCATCTGGCTTTGAAACGTGGGGCTTACAGCCACTTACTAAAGTTAGCTGACATGGACAGAGAAAAGAAATGCCCACATGAGGTGACAGGCAGTGATGTATGCCTCTCGGAAGCCTTTGGGAATGTGAAACAATAGCTAAAGTAACAATGAGTATTTAGGATCTGAACTGTGATGTCCATTTCGGAAGCCTCCTGCCGCCTCACAGATCCCACAGGGAAGCACCGGAGGATAGTTTTGTAGGCAGATCATTGACGGCATCTGATTCATGGTATCATCATAGAAGAACACAACAGACTGGAAACAACAAAAGACAGATTTGCTTTTACCAGTTTAAACAGAATCCCTATCAGATCTAAAGGTAATAGTGGTTTCCACGGCTGCAAAATTAATGGGTTTGAACTTTCCAAGATATCTCCTGTGGAACAGAGCTTATATTATTACTACCTACTGTTCCAGCTGTGCTTGGCAGGTGTGGAAAGGGGAAAGATATTTTGACTCTAGCAGCTAGCAGAACTGTTAGATACGTGAGAGAGACAGTAACGCCAGCAAAGCCTTCAGAGCTGAGGCTTCCTTTATGAGTGAAGCAGTAGGTTCAGTCTAAAGGCACAGCGCACAGACTGGGAAGTTTTGCTGCTAAAGCGAGAAAAATAGGTACTTGGCCATTGACAGTAATGGCTTCACTGACAATCTGTAAGGAAAAGTCATCAAAATATCTTATTTAAAGCTGCAACTAGCAAAATGAGTTAGCAAAAATAAATTAATATGAGAATTTACCTAGTAGTGATGTTCTTTTTCTATTATGGACAGTATTGTATTGAAAAAGATACAGAAGTTATATGTTTGATATAGAATATTCTGGAGTGTCTTTTTTGGCCTATATTAAAAAAAAAAAAAAAAAAAAAGAATCACATTTACCTTAAAAGTATCCTTATCTATCTATCTTGGATTCATTTTCAGAATCTGTTCAATTTTCTACCGGTGCAATCTCATGTTTATGTATGTAGGTATATGCTGAGGGAAAAGGAGAAGGTGTATATATATTTATTTTCTATATATATACATACATACAAAATATTCAGATGTATATCCTGTAATAGGATATAATATTTATCAAAGAAGAGAAATTTTCTCTCGCAAGAATAAGAGATATTTTTATTTGAACTGCAAGATGAGAAGGTGTAAATATTTCCTATACCTGGGTATATTAAGCTCATATTTTTTTTTCATGAAGTGGATGCATTATTATCTATACAATAAAGAATAAGATTTCCTCCAAAGTTATTCACATTCAGGACAACAAGAAATAAAATATGTGTTTGTTTATAACAATATGCATTCAAACAGAATGTTATACTGTTTTATCAAAGATAGAATATTTTTATTCAATAATAAGTTATGGTTCACATGTAACAATAAATTAAATTTATTTAAAATACTCGTGCCCTTGTCTCATTCAGTTTGAGAGAATGCAAAAAATCTAAACAATGGTAGTAACTGAAGTAATGTAATTTATCTGTGAAAACTCCAATATGCATGATTTCACTTTTTAAAGGGAAAAACATTTCATTAGAAATTATTTCAAGGCTTGTGTATATTTTTCCAATTTATCAGACTTTGAAATTCAGATAATAAGTAGCATTATGAAAAGAAGTTCCTAGAAAAATAGAATCAATTTTTTACTGGGCAAATTAAAATAATCAAAGAAAATAAAATCCTACTGTTTTTTTCTTCCAGAAGCTTAATAAAATGTTGTAATTGACTTTAATGGCAAATCACTTGAAAATATAAACTCAACTTAAGATAATTAAATATCATATGTTTCACTTTATTGCAGGTTCCTTCATTAAACATACTGTGTGAATATTCTAGTTTGTGAAAGATTATCATATTAGATAACATTAAGCTATGGTAAATCTGCTGCCCAGAAAGACAGCCACAAGCAGGACACAAGCCATTTTCAAAGCTGACCCAAGTAACAACCCAGTCAAACATTCTCAGTTTACATATATATTCTCTTTATCTTCAGAATAAATTATCAGGATAATATGTTTCTACCATTATTATGCATCCTATTAGCTGGCCAACTTCTGAGTCTCCACAGTTTAAATTTACTTCCATTGAACATGTCTTAAGAACCGTATCTTACTTTTTCTGAAAGTTACCGGAATTCATACAATTCACAGGTTTTCATTTTAATTCTCATAGAAAGTGCTAGAAAAGGAAGCTTTTTGTAATGTTTCTTTATTAACTTGTTGTATCTCCTCCTTCCTTGTTTTATTCAGGCTTCAGTTAGTAGAATGTTTTCCCCTTTAAAGAACAAATCCACTTAGGACAGATCAGTCCTCATATACACATCGTCACAGATCATTTCCTCATATAGACAAATATGCATGTGCATGTGTATATATGTGCTATATGCACCATCAAAAAAGGAAAAATATTTTAATTTTCAGTTACTTAAATCATAGAAGACTCCCCAAAATATCAAAACTTTGACTTCAAAGTTTTACTGCACCCTTAGAAAATTATGTCATAGATTTTTGTAGTATGTTCTTGTTTATCATTTTGAAAATCACATTTTTTTTTAATAAATAAAGCAATGAGTGATTCTCGCAGCATTTTGCATTGTTGTGGCAGGACAAAGTAACAGAAACCCTGAGCAAAAGGATTACTATGAAGCAGTGCAAAATTGATCTGTAGAGGTTATCTGCCCAAGATGAATGAAATTATAAAAGTGAATCAATAGTTCAAATAATGAAAAATAAATTATATTTTTAAAGATCTTTGTTTTACTAGTTTGCTGTAATTCAGGTAAAGACTTTCTGAAATATATACCTCTGTATTGGTTATAGTCTTTAAATTAACAGTATTGCAGCTGGTGTCAGAAGGAAAATTATATTTGGACAGACTCTTGTCAGAGATGAAGCAGAGCTCTAAATCCAAGGTGAAATTAATAGTCCTCTGATGAGGGTGTATTTTTTCTTAAAGCCAATTTTTTGAAATGTGAATCAAAATACAAATGAAGAAAAGATGTTTTCCTTCTGAAAGGATAGATTTATATTTTTTAATTGACAAAAAAAAATGTATCTTATGCCCAGGAAAGAAAAAAAAAGTATCAAATTTATTTATCAAACATGATCAGCAACTTATAGGCTTCTAATTAATCAAAAGGTTGCAAGCTTCTTAATATCTGTTTTGATCTACTACTTTCCTTTCCAGATACTGTTTCTCTCATCAGCTGAAAATTTAAGAAGATGCTCTTATGGCTCAAGGTTTTATAATGTGTTACTCCTGGAAAATATATTCTGCTGCAGATTTTGGCAGAACAAGTGACAGAAGTCTATTTAAAAGATGAATGTCCAGCATCAGATGCAAAATGGTTGGGTTGCCTGTATGGCTGCAACTGTCCAGCAATGAACCCAATAACTCAAATGATTTAGTAAGAGAAGTGACGAATTGTAATAAAGAAAGTAGTCATCATCTATTATAAAATCTGCAAGTTAAGGTAGAATCCCAAACTTTCTGATTAACATCCAGTTAGGTACTCTTTTCATCTCATAAACAAACGGCTTTGGTGTTGAAAGCCTGCAGCATGTAGCTTGTTTCTCAGAACTGGAGGAGTCTGCAGAAAGTAAACAGTCTGCGTCTTGTGCTAAAATAGACCCCAAGCTCACAAATGTCCAAGAGAGATTAACTGGCTATGACTGATGTTATGATTGTCCCCTTCCAGCAGCCAAAACTCAGTGCATCACCTGCTGAAACCAGCAACCTCTTCTGTACAGGGTGGAGATGGAAAAGAAAACCTCAGACTGCCATGGGGTAGGGAGAAGGGCAGCTTGCCAGAAAAATGCTTTTATCACTATGCCCAGAAGAGTATAGTGCCTTTTCCAATTAATTATGAGATAAAGTACAATTGCTACTGTTCCCCTGCCTTGCCTGCTGTGTAATCCTGCCATAATCCCAGTTTTTACCAGTGCTACACAGCCAATGCACAACAACTGCAGTCTATTTTGCTTCTGAAGTATCTTCCTTCTTAACTGCAGCTTACCCGTCTCAGAATTGCTGCCAGGGCAAGTTCCCTGCGGTATTTATTCATGCCATATACTTTGTGATACAGCAGAAAATTTTCACTTGCACCCTTGTATCCCTGGCTGTGCTTTTTGTCTTAGGAAATTTTCACATAGTTATATTCTGCCTCTGTCAAGCTCCTCTTTGCTTGTCACTCCAATTGTCCCATAGCTAATGGCACTGTTTTTCTATAGTAGTAATTAAGACACTGGGAATGGATCTTCATAAATTCAAATACACGTATGTTATAAACAAATGAGTGGCATTACATACCATAAATCAACACCTCCCTCTTAAATTCCTTCTTAAATGTTTGCATACTGCATCAAAACACCTATTGAGATTATAAACAACTAATATGCCTTACTAAGAGAAAAACTCTTACATTCTGTCACCAACATATCAAGTAGCCATTGAGAAAAATATCAGAGAGGTTTTGGTAATAGTATCCAGCCATTCAAAAGACTGAGGATCATAGTATGAGGTTCTCCTCTTCTTTTGCTGTTGAGTCCCCAGACGTTCCTCCTAGCAAAGCTTTCTGGTTTCTGCTAGAAGTTGAATCCAGATTCTGCACCTGATAGCACCTGTGCCTCTCATAATTTATACGAATTTAAATTAATGTTGATTAATTTATATGCATATACCCACCATGAAATAAAAAAGGATATTCTTTCTTTCTTTCTTTCTTTCTTTCTTTCTTTCTTTCTTTCTTTCTTTCTTTCTTTCTTTCTTTCTTTCTTT
>JAWLRI010000963.1:6621525-6633237 GCA_034781795.1 Crypturellus tataupa | reverse complement strand
TTTCTTTCTTTCTTTCTTTCTTTCTTTCTTTCTTTCTTTCTTTCTTTCTCTCTCTCTCTCTCTCTCTCTCTTTCTCTTTCTCTCTTTCTCTCTCTCTCTTTCTCTCTTTCTCTCTTTCTCTCTTTCTCCCTTTCTCTCTCTCTCTTTCTTTCTCTCTCTCTCTCTTTCTTTCTTTCTCTCTTTCTCTCTCTCCCTCTCTCTCTCTTTCTCTCTCTTTCTCTCTTTCTCTCTTTCTTTTATGGATGGATAACTGAAACAAAGATGACTTACTTGAATTATTTCAAGCCCATGCATAGACTGAATTAACTTCTGCAGCCTTAGGATCATCCCCAGAGAGATTAAATAAATTATTCAGGATTCTACTGGTCTATTTCAAAATTAAGAATAAAATCTAGGTATATTGAGCCTCGTATTTTCCTCCTTATAACACAACATCTCCTAGGAGAACAAATCTGTAAGAATTAATAGAACTTCTCATTAAAAATTACATGAAAAATTCCTCGAGTAAAATATTATTTTTTGTCAACATTTCATGCTAAAATTGTAAGTCTTTATCCTTAAAATTGCATAGAACACTTTTAGAATCCAAGATACCTTCTTTCAGTGAAATTTAAAGCCTCTTTTAAGGTAAAAAAGTCTGCATGTGCATATGTTTTTTAAATAATCCCACAGTGCTGCAGTATACTTTTTTGTCTGTTTTTAATCTTGATTTTTATATTGCTTAAATGTACAAATGAAGTCCTTATATCCTTGTCACTTTACTAGAAAACAAGTGAATATATGCTCATTTAGGAAATTACAATTGTTAAACATCCCTATGCCTGAAAACACAATAATAGGATTCATTACTACAGATCTGCAGAACTTGGTTACATTTGATAATGGGATGATCTCATCGATTCTGATGGTTCTGCAATAGCTGAGGTTTGTTTTTAGACAAAGTTTAATCAAAAGAAATGAATAAAATGCATTGCTCATGTATTTTGAAAGTGATCCACGAAACAAAGAAGATCCAAACAATAAACAGCAGCAATGTCAGGTACCTATAGGTAATATGTTTTCATCAGCTTGAGTCTGTCAGTTCTGTGAATAGACTCATTCCAGTTGCTATTATCTACTTCTGTAGTTGCACAATACTGACCTTGTAAGTACTGACATTTAAGAGGTTATTCTTTTTCTTTAAAGTATTTTGCTAATTTTATATTGTAATTCAAGTGTATTTCTTCTTTATGCTGGTATTATTCTGGTATTTCTGTGTTAGTAGAATGAATTGTAAAATACTACCTGCCATTAATAAGTTGGCTGAGTACAAATTTAGACTTCGTTATAACAAAGCATAGTGTGAAATAAGGCATGCCAACATATACCAAGGTTGAATTTGGCCTACTTTCTCTTTATAGAATGGAGAGGGAGACAAAAGTCACTGTGTAAGCTGAGCACACAGGCTTCCCTAACAGTCAGTTCATTGTGATAACAGATCCTCAGCAAGGATTCTAAACAAAGGCAGGAATACTATATACTCTCTGTTTTCTAGCATATTCAGATAGGTTTACGTTCAGAAAGATGTGCACATATGATCCATTTCTTGGCACAGAATATAGCACAAATTAATAGAATTAGGTTTTATATTCTACATTTCACATTTCAAATTGTCTTTTATTTTAATGTATTTTCTAATGTTTGCCTTGCATATTTACTGTTATTGAAGTATAAATATCTGAGTGGCAAATTTATAAATGGGACAATGTGAATCTTAGTAGAGTCACAGCAATTTGCATCTTTTTTAATAGAGGTGAGTAATATAAGCTATGTGATGAGGTCCAGGTGTAAAAGATATGCAATGCAACAACCATTATTTTGAGGCCCTATTCACGTCATGCACATACATTATCTATTATACCAATAGAAATTCTTTTTTGCCTGAGCTTTGCCTTTGTGTGAATATTAGGTATGTACATTAAAGTAGTGCCTAAAGGCTCATACTGCAATCCAAATTAATTCAGGTAAATTGAAAATATTCCTCACATGTCTGTAAAACTAAGAGTTCTCTTTAGAAAATATTTCTGACACATCAGCTCAAATAGTGCTCAGTATAGTCTATCCACCTTAGTACTTATTCTCCTTTTTGAACACGCTAATGGGTCACATTGGCCTTTGCATTGGCCTGGGAAACATCATCTGCGACAACACCATAGGGTCCAGAAAGGCACAAGACAGCATGGAGGGGGGCACCCCTGCCTCCTCAGGAGGTGTGGATGGGTGAAGGGGGTCCCTCACACCAAGATGAAGGGACCTTTGCTGGTAGACCCTGTGCCTTGGTGTGTATGGTGTGTGTGTGTGTGGGTGTGTGTATGCATAAAATCCTGTGTGTTAAAGGAGATGATTCAAATGTTCTGGGAAGTTATAGCAGGTTGTTTAGAAGCCATTAAGTGTGACATTTTGCAAGTGTCTAGTAATGGGGTGTATCTGTTATACTGCTGACTTGATCCTGAATGTATAGTTCACAGCTTGCTGGTTAATTACATGCTGATAAAAAAATCAATAAACCACTTCAGTCCTCTGACCTACAAGAATCTGGCAGTTTTTCCCTGTGACAGTGTTCAAGCTAGCTGGTTTAAGACTAGCTTACATGAATCATCCAAGTTTCGGAGACATCACAGCATCTGCAAGTTCCAGATGAACGAACTAGAAATACAATGTCTGCAGAATTAAATATTTCCAGTTTGCTGGTAGATCAGTTCTTATATAAAATCTGTCATATACAGAACAAAAGATGGTAAGGTGTATTACAGGGGATATAGTAATATTTATCTAGATGATTTTGATAGTTCTATTTGTTTCTTGTGACATATGAACTACAGATATACCACAGTTATAATATGCAACCCTAAATGTCACACGAGGACAGTCTTCTGCTCAGTCAGGTTCATATTTCAATACCAGTTAGGAGACGTCAGTGAAGGCATTCATTTCCCTGACACAGTGGTGCAATGGTATCATCAAGAATCATCAGGAGGAGAGCTACGAGTAGGTCGAGGGAAGTGATCCCGCCCCTCTACTCAGCTCTGAGGAGGCTGCACCTGGAGTATTGGGTGCAGTTCTGGGCTCCCCAGTTCAAGAAGGACGTGGAGCTTCTAGAGAGGGTCCAGTGGAGAGACATGAAGATGATTAAGGGACTGAAGCATTTGTCATATGAGCAAAGACTAAGTGAGCTGGGCCTTTTTAGTCTGGAGAGAAGAAGGCTGAGAGGAGATTTGATCGACATGTTCAAGTACCTGAGGGGTGATTGTAGCGAGGATGGGGTCAGGCTCTCCTCCATGGTGGCTGGTGACAGGATGAGAGGTAACGGGTACAAGTTGAAACACAGGAAGTTCCACCTCCGTATGAGGAAGAAGAACTTCTTTCTTGTGAGGGTGACAGAGCCCTGGAACAGGCTGCCCAGAGAGGCTCCTTGTAGAGCCTCCTTCTCTGGAGATCTTCCAAACCCACCTGGATGCCACCCTGTGCCACATGCTCTAGCTGTCCCTGCTGGAGCAGGGGAGGTTGGACTAGGAGATCTCTAGAGGTCCCTTCCAACCTTAATCATTCTGTGGTTCTGTGATTCTGTGACTCAGATTACAAAAGTATATACCACATATATAGAATATAGTCCTGTCTAAAAGGGCAGGATTCTTAAAAGGACATATTAGACCTGTCTAAATGGACTGAATTTATGAAAATGTACAGTGCAAATTCAAATAAGATGGGTAAGTTCATATATATTTCTTCTACATTCAGCTCTTGAAATCTACTGAAGATTCAATTGAATGAAGACAGTGTAACAAAGACGCAGTTTTCTCCACTGTCTTATCATTCTTCTTTGTAATATGAAGTATTAACACTTGTTCACTTGCCAGGCTATTCTTTTGAACTCTAACTTGAACTGACCTTGAGGCTGGCATCCTGAGGAATGCATTTTCACTTCAGTGTGTGGATATTACTGAGGAGCAGGTGATGCAATGGAAAGAGAGAAGTAGTAAATACTATCCTATTTTACTGTCTCAAAAACACACTGCAGTATTTCCAGCACTCTAATAACAAGACCTACCTTGGAACATGTTCAAAATTAAACTGTATATTTTAAATAAAAGCTTTTTGTCATGTTCCAAGCTAAATTAGATTAGTAGAATGCTTTAAATACTACAGCATTTTTTTAAAGATGTAGCTAAAATGACATGGCTCCTGCTTCTGCTCCTCTCACCTTCTATAGCAGGACAGCCTGAAGCAGCCCATTTTCAGAGTGCAGCCTCCACATCAGCTCATGCTGAAGTCTGAAGAAGAATAATGAGATTTCAACAGTAGTTAATAGGTGATAAAAATGTTGTTAGCAGGATCATGGAGGAAATTAACAATGAAAAAGCTGTTTTTTCTTCAAGTTATTGAACTCTCAAGGTGCAGTCAGTGATGAAGTTGGTGAGAGAAGCATTACAACTTCTGGAAAAAAAAACCTCATAGGCACCACAATCATACAATCATAGTATATACAAGGATGTTAGGGACATAGTCATTTTCTCCTCTTCCTTCATTCCAATAATAATGCTGTCTGTCTAAGAACTTAGACCTTTCCATCTTTGCCTTACCTAGCATACAGAAAAAAAAAAAAGACTAGACAGAAAATTTCAAAAATTGTCTGCATAATAAAGTTTCTTTATTTTTTTCCTATGAGTGGTCTTATCAAGATTTTCATTGCTTGGCAAAACAGTTTTTTTTGTTTGTTTAAATTACCATTTTGTGAAATCAAAGCAAAAGAGCATAAAAATCAAAACAGAATATGTAGGCATTTCACAGAACAGTTTGTAGATTAATAGTCACTTGGTATTAGGGAGGAGAGTAAAGCAAGGATTTACCTGCCTTTTTATTCCCTTAGGAGCTACTCCCCTTCTTCATCCACATCCTTCTCTGAATTCATTTTCCTACTTTTTATGAGGAAAAAAAAAAAAGGTAGCAGTATGTTTTGTATTAATGAGGACATTTTCAAAGTCTGACTGTATTGTAATTAAAGCAAAGCTTTTCCAGACTACTGTAAGCACCTAATGAAGCTAAATGTATAATCTTGCAGAAGGAAATACTACATTTTATATATATACAGTTTTAAAACATCAAGGAGACTTGAGATGTCTCTCCATTAAGAGAGCTTCAGGATAGTCTCAAGTCGTCTGTCAGAGTTCCAATTCCTTGTCTGATTGCCTGGTACTGTGGAAGAATTTCTTGAAAAGGAGGAACTTGGAGAAAAACTAGGGCCTAACAGAAGTTTTGGCATTACAGCAGCCTACTTGGGGTGATACACAGTTGCCACTTCCAGAATGGTTGGTGTGCACGGACTCTCCTCCTCCATGGTTCCCCAGGCAGCACAATCTGCCCTCCTCGCAGCTGCAAAGGGCAGTAACAGAGGCTGGAGCAGAGTGAAGACACCGCGGCCAAACTGTTGCACTGCTCGTGCTGGCCACTGATGAGCTGCACAGTAGCTCCCCAATGGGAGATACACGATAATATGTGCAATGCTGAGCCGGCAAAGGTGACAAATCACCCCTTTTGGACGAACTTTGCTGGAACTTTGTTTATTATAAGCTCATTATAATGTCAAAACACACCTCCATCCCAAAAGTTACCCGCCTCTGAGGTACGACTACTTCTCACTGAGCATGTGCGCTAGATTTTCAATTGGTCTCAAATGAAAGTGAGAGACTTTTTCACCAATCAGTAAAAATATTAAGTATGACTATGGTCACTCAAGCTCCACCTAAATATAAGGAAAAAATATACAAGGTGAACTCAGGAGGAAAGAAGTGAGGGGGGAAGAATCTATCGTAATTCCTGGGTCAGTTGATGGGCTGAATTCCTTTCCTCCCTTCAGGCTGGGACGCTGCCTGAGAAGACTCAGAAGTGAGGGGAAGATTCCAACATAACTCCTGGGATCGGTCAACCAGCTGAACCCCCTTTCCACCCCTCGTGTGGAATGACACCTGAGGAGACTCGAGACTGAGAGCCCTCTCCCATCTTCTGTGGTGAGTGATGATTGCACATTTGTATGTCAGAGCTAGCTACAAATCCCATGCTGTAGTAGAGAATTTCCTGTAATGACAACCAAAACCTGCAACAGTTACATAAATAATGTGCAAATGTTGGACTTGAGGAAAAAAGCTAAGACCTATCCATTCCTCTGTGATTATTATTTTTGTAAATGGTAAAATGAAATTATTGTGGTTAAGACTTATTTATTGTGATTAATGTGCTTAATGTGAATCAGTAAGTTTACATCACTAGTGCATTTATTGCAATTTAGTATTTCATAGACGAGAAACAAAAACAAATGATATACTGTAAAAATTGCCTAAGAAATGTATTGCGATATTGAAAGCAATTTTTTTTTTTTCATGATATGGTTATAATAATTTGGAATAATACTTTTAGGTATTTGGATTTCTGAAAATAAGTAAAATTTAAATGATACTGAGTAAGGGTATTCTTGAATTTGCTTAATTTTTATACTATTATTATAGATCTTTTTTTTCTCACATGGGTATGAAACTACCTTTTTTTTAAATGATACTATACAATGATACTTTTAAATTTAGTAAAATTACGCTTGGTTTTATAGAAATTTTCAAGTAGAGTATTAAAATGTGAAAATATTCTAATATTAGCTCTTTGGAGTATAGGAAATTATAAGACAAATTTATTTATTTTTATTAAATACTTCATATGTCATAAACACTCAAATCTAGATGGATCTTAAAATGTACAAATATGATGTTATTTCATTTAGTGCATTATAACACCTAATAGGATAAAAAAACCCACATATGCACATCTCCATCTATTCATCAGTACTCCACATTAGTAATCCTTAGAATACATTTACCAAAGCTGTTTCCTTTCCCTTCCATTCTCTGCTTATGTGCCATAGTATTAAAGCAACATATATTGGACTGGGTGTAAGCCAGTGAAAATTAACAAGTGATTTGTTTTAGCTCAGTTATCTCGAAAACCAACAAATACTGATATTTTCTGTGTTTGAAGAGGTGTTCAGGGGTTTAAACTTTATGACTTGCTTTGGAAGACTGGATAAAAACTGTTAATGAGAGGTCACATTTCTTTTATAGGCATGCAGTGGTACTGACACTTTCATAATTTAAAGAGAGTTTCAAAAGTAAATGACGTTGCCATTACAGAAAAAAAAAAAAAAGTATTTTTTTCTTTTTTTTTTGCACATGTTCTGAAGGCCAAGCTTTAAACCTGGCATAAATACAATATTTTAAATAACATCACAGACTTTTCTGATTTATGTAATAACGTTTTATACTGATAAATAACAAAAAGAAAAATATTATGTCATGCCAGACTCTTTTAGAAAATATCTCTAAAGTAACTAATCCAAAAAGAAGAGCATCAGCATGGATTATACTCTAGTGCTACCTGAAATTATCTTCTATTCATTGCATCCGGGTTTTTAGAATATGAGTTACTTATGACAAGTACTCCCATAGTCTAACATTAAGGACAAGAATGATTTATAAAAAATAAAACAAAACAAAACACAGACACACACACACACACACACACAAACTACAATAAAAACAAACAAAAAAACCCACAGAAACCCATAGAAAAGCCAAACAACTGAAGTGTAATCCAAAGCATTTCTTTTTTTTTCCCATGACAGTTCATATCACAAAAAAACTGTAGTAGCTAGTAACTTGCTGCAGGTAGATTTTTTTCATCAGTAAGAATAGCTCTCTTTTGATTTACATGCTATAAATGGAAGGCAGTGACAAGAAAAAATGCATTTTGTAAAGTTTACTAGCTTAGTACAGCTTTTACCAAGTAGTACCTGAACATTTATTTTCCTTTTTTACAGTAGTTGTGTTAAAACTGTAATATTTTCTTTCCAGTTAAAAACAATAAATAAGTAAATAAAAAATAATTGCTATCGGTGCATATTCTGTGAAGTGCTTGCTGAAATTTGGTCATGAAAGATGTAGAAGACCAGATTCTAAGCAATTTGAGTGGTTAAAAAGAATCTCTTTAAACAAGATTAATCATTTAGCTTTTGAGAACTCTGTAAGAAGCTAAAACAATAGACTCAGTAACTCAGAAGAAAAATAATTAAAATGATTGTCATCAAGACTACTGTTATTTTCTTGCTCTTGGTTCCTCACTGCCAGTGGAGAGGAGGGTCTGGCCCTGGAGATGTCAGAGCCTGTCTTGACTGAGTAAGACTGACTGTTCATGTTCAATGAGTTCAATTAGGGTGTCATTTTGGAGTCTTAAATTTTGAAATAGATGCATTTTCCTACTTATTTCTATGTCTGGAGTGTAAGATGTGGGAAACTATTTCACCTCTGGAATTTCTGGAATTTTATCATTCTCTGGTTCTGGTCTGAAGTGAATACCACTATTCTTGTTTATTGTATCAATTTTCCTGAGTATGATGAAGATTCTTTTCTCCTTAAGCAAATATATGTGCATAATTAAAAGACTGTGGTCAATGTCAGATTATTTTAGCTGCCTAAAAATTTGTGTAAAATTGGTTTATTTTCCCCATTAAATCAGTGTAGAGAACATTCCAGGCCCTTCTAAAGGATGTGTAAACTTTCTATACTAGGATGAAACAACTCATCTGACTATTTCTCTTGTCGATAAAGGGAGATGAAATCACTAATTTAAATTAAGCCAACTTTTAGACAGCCAGATGGTGAGATGAATCCCATCCTCTGAGAGGGAATAATAGTGATGTACTGATACAGGGGATAACAGAGTTGTACTGGTACATGAAAAACCAATCTTGCAATATTACTTGCTATCACTTTGTACTTCATTTAACCATACTTCATTGGGTAAAACACCTCACTTCTAATAATATGGATAATAAATGTAAATAAACTGTTACAAATAACTATTCTCCCATATAACACCTGCACATGTAACACCTGCGGATTTGAATAAGTGTACTATCGAATAAGTGTACTGTTACTCCAATAAGTTATTTAACAATCCTTTGCCTTTCTAACATAAAATTCTGACACTAGCATGTTGAATGATATTAAATCTCATATCACCATTGAAAATGATAGCAAGATAACCAAAAGTTGTCAACATATGCAAATACACTGGCTTCAAATTATTCAGTAAAATAAAGACATCCTAGCTCTGTAACACAAACCTCAAGAACAAAATTGTCTTCTTTATGCAATTGGGAATATGATTTTCCCAATGTGCCCAGAAATAACTCAGCGAAGAGGGATTTCTCTCTTGCTGGCTCCTCTACACATTTCTTTTAATTAAATTGGGTAGTGAAAAAGTCTACTGTGATTAAAAACTCGATTAAAAATATATAAGCAAGCATATAAAACAAATAAGCATAAATTTACTACTAAGATTTGTGCGCTAAACAGAAGACGATATGGAGTAATCGTAGCTTCAGACCAGCTGGCTGGCTGCATACACACAATATAGAACTTATTCTCTGTGACGTCCAGATATCATTTCAGGAATTTAGAAACATTTTTCCTTGTTAAAATTGTTATTAATAGTAAAAAACTGTTCACTGCGTTTTTTAAAACATAAAATCATAATGTCTGAAACATGCTCTGTGGGGTGCTATGTGGAACATCTGAATGTGTAAAGTCTGCTGTGCAAGATAGAGGGAGGCATATCCAGGTCAGCCTCATCCCATGTCCTCCTGCTCTTTCGGAGTGACCAGTGCTGAGGGTCTCCCAAGCAACACTCAAGATTCAGCAGAGAGCATGCAAGGCAAAGTAGTCCAAAACAGAACGGGACATCAGTTTAAAGGTAAGCAGCAAGGACAGCCAAAGGTCTGATCCTCATGTACATTCATGTTCATATTGGTAAAGCTTCAGAGCTTCCTTCTATTTGGTGTTTCTATTCAACCATTGAATTGGATATGTCTTTCTATACATTACGAAAAATCTAACATCCAAGTGCAATGATATTAATAAACACTACAGACTAGGGAGGAACTATGGAATAGAAATATTGCCCATATCTATATAAATATCTATATCTATATAAAATATATAGATGAAAAGTACAGTCCCAAATCTCCAGTCAAAGTATATTGCTTCAAAAAATGAAACTTTCTTTAGAATGGAATACAAGTTTTAAGAACACATAGTTGAGAACAAGTGGTGCATTTGTCAAAAGTAAATCCTTTGGACTATCATTGACAGGATATATTTGATATAAATATCAATTATATGAATTGCATATCACACCCACTAAGGCATTAAAGACATGTATCTATCAGATATCACTAACTACTGAAATACTTCGGACTAGTTTGGCAGATTCCCAGCTGTATGTTCTGGCATAAAGAGCTAGTACGAGCACAGACTGACCCTAATTTTTTTCTCTACTTTTTACAGTCTTGAGTTGTTTGAGAACAGCATGATTCCCATTGTAAATCAGAGCAGCCTAGATGTCTAGTTGCAAGTCAAATCCCTTTCTATTTTCCTTCCACATCTTTTAAAATATCTTTAATATTAACTGAACAGAAAGGAAGATAGATTATTTCAAATCCCTTCCTTCAGTGTTATACAATATTTTTACAGTAGTGTTGCTGGCCAAGAACTGCAGGACGACATAGACTTCGTTGAGTCATTAGAGCAGGCAGGATTCATAAGACATTTCTCAAAAGCAGATCACCTGCAGACAGTGAATAATGTGTTGAGAAAGACTGCCAGGAATAATAAAAAGCAAAAGAGCAAAATGGACAAGGGTGAAAATCATGGTGAATTATCGTGAGGAACATGAAGAAGTGTAAAGTGTCAGACCATGTCCTAAAATAGGACTTGATGTATAGATAGATACAGATATTTTACAGATGCAGGGCACGGTATCTGTTCACCTCAAACAATACAGACTCCTCTCTTGGGGCAGCTTCAACTGCCAGTTTGCTGCATATAAAACATAAGACCAGCGAAAGGCCTGCACTCACCAGCCCTGGAATTTAAGGCCCCAGTTTGATTGCATCTTATGTCCATACTATAACTCTGCTTCTCATGTCCCTGATTCTAAAGCTGTCTGAGAAATAAGGCATCCCACTGACAATAGCATCTATCATAATACTGGAAAATCACTCAGAGTTGGGACATCTATTACTAATGAAAAGAAAATAAGCAGCACTGTATTATACATAATTGTATCTTGAAAGTTATTGCTAGAATTGTATCAAAACTATAATTAAGAGTTATATTGTTCAGTCCTTGATTTGTTAAAAATCTAGGCAACAGAGAGAAATATGATAGTCCTGATTTTTCAAGCAAAGGCCAATTCTCTTGTTGCAAATTCTTCTATGCTTTTGGAAGAGCTGTAATAGCTGACATCAGTAACACTGACATCAGTGGGGAATTTACCCAAGGATTTCAAATTTCTCCTCCTAAACCATATTTATTCACTACAGAGTTCAATGAAAGGACTGATGTAGATAAGAGACCTTTCACCTCTCATTTGTACATTTCAGACAAGTTACTGCTTTCTAATTTTAAAGTCATGGTTTTGCTGTTATTAGTAAAATGTCTTTGTATAGACATCACTGGAAAAACTCACTAAAAGTGATAGTGATTTAATTGGAAGTTGTATTGGAGATGGAAAATTTTTATGATCTGTAGAGTCATAAATAAGCATTATGTGAAACAAAATCCAGACCTTGAA